>PVLC010020011.1:0-30397 GCA_004027655.1 Graphiurus murinus | reverse complement strand
TATCTTATTTTTTTTTCCAAATAGCATCTTATGATTACAACACACACCACTCTGCAGACTAGTTCCTTTAGATCCCTCACCTAGCTCCCATGGTGTGTGTGAGGGGGTAGAATCGATGACTCCCATTATTGCGGTTCTCCAGCCCCATGGTCTCCTCTCTGTACAGTGACTTCCCTTTCTCCATTACTGCCTTAGCTCTAAGTGGTTCCTATAATGCTTACTTCAGGACTTATCCTAGAGTGAGGCCTTAATTAATGGTATTTACTGGCTGAGTCAAATCACTTAAATGGCAGGGAAATCAGATATCTTTGATGTGTTTCATATAATATTCACATTAGCCTTGGAAGCCCTGAGAAATCTCTGCTCCCTCCACAACCTTGAGAAACTGGATTTCTCTACAGCTTTTATTTTTCTAGGTATAGTTGGAAAATATAGTTCTAATAGTTGGGAACAAGGATGAAAGAGATAGAGTTCTGCTGGAGACACAAAGAAGAAAAGGGCGACACTGGCTTACCTGTGCTTTTAAAGTTTCAAGTGCCCCTCATGTCACATGCCATTTGCTCTTTTGAAACTCACCTGTGAAGTGGTTATGACAGCTTTACAATCAGGCTTTAGGAGACCATGACTTTCAGTCTTTAAAATGTAATATCAGCCTGTACTTGGGAGGCTGAAACAGGATAATCACAGGTTCAAGGTTAGCCTCAACAGTTGAGTGAGATCCTCAGCAACTGTGTGAGACCTGTTTCAAAATAAAAAAATAAAATAGGGCTAGGGTGTAGCTCAGAGGTCTAATGTCCCTGGTTCAATTCCCAGTAACCACACACACACATACACACACACACACACACACACACACACACACACACACACACAAGTAGTATCAGCAAATTTGTTCCATTTTATGAAAGTAACACTCAAGGAATAAAATAATGGAAGAAGTAGCAAAAGAATCCATTTTACTCTGTTAAAAAACAGTTTTAATGAGCCTGATGGTCAAAGGAATGCAACTTAAATAATGCCAATAATAATATTAATCATCAAAGAGATGCAACTAAAAAGGAAATTAAATATCATTTACCTCTAAAATAATGGAAGTCAAAAAGAGGAATTAACTTTACTCCATTTAAAAATTGTTTTTATTAAACCCAAAAAACCTTCAACTTCACAAATAATCAAGACACAACTTAAAATATCAATTAAATACAATTTGCTCTTCATTATAATATAAGAAATCATAATACTTAATGCTGACCAGAATGTGATAAGACAAATGTTTCACACAGTATGGATAGGAGAATAAATATATATATTTCTAGAATAGAATTTCCCAGCAAGAAGCAAAAACCAATGGTCATACCCTACTGACTCCTAATCTTATATCTATAAGTCTTTACTAAAAATGTGCACCATCTCGTTGTTTAGTAAGGTATAAAAATGATAAAAATGTGAGAAAACCTAAGTGACAATAAGAATATGATTTTAAAATGTGGGATCTAGCCTCAGTATAGACCAATATGGAATCATTACTGATTGTGTGTGTGTGTGTGTGTGTGTGTGTGTGTGTGTGTGTGTGTGTTACTGGGGATTGAGCCCAGGGACATTCTGCCTCTGAGACAAGCTCTCACTAAGTTGGGGAGGGCCTGGTTAAATGGCTGAGGCTAGCAGTGAACCTGTGATCCTCCTGTCTCAGTCTCCCAATATTGGGATTACAGGCTTGTGCTACCACACCCAGCTTCCCAAGACTATTTAATGACATGGGATATGCTCCTTTATCCAATAAGTATCCAGAGTTTGACTAAAAAATTCATTTTAAAGCTGGGCATGGTGGCACACCCTTGTAATCCTAGTACTTGGGAGGCTGAAACTGGAGGATCACAGGTTCAAGGATAGCTTCAGCAATTTAGTGAGACTCTCAGCAACCTAGTGAGACTCTGTTTCCAAATAAGAAAAATAATCAGTCTGGGGATGTAGCTCAGAGGTAGAATGCCTCTGGGTTCAATTTCCCAGTACCACAAAAAAAATTCATTTAAACATTATATTTATGTTTTTTTTAGGAAATAGGTTATAAAAGAGATAATAAAGTGCTAGCAGTATTTATCTCTGGGTGGTAGGAATATAAGTAAAACTCTGCTTCCTTATTATTATTTTCCAAATTCTTTTACAACCAGCATATTCCATCTTTATTCCCTCCTCCCAATCGTTTCCCCTCTTCTTCCTTCCCATCCCTTAATGATATTTATGTGGTTTTGGTCTTGGTCAACACTCACTGAAATCCAGAAAAAAGAAGTCGGAGGACCCCTATATCCTGCTCTTGTCATCCTGATGCCTATTACATGCAGGATGAAGCCCTTAGGGACATATGCCTCCAGAGGGCATTATTAAAGGGGGGACTGTGATGCAGGGACTTAAAGCCAAGTGACATGAAGAATGCCTGGGATTCGTAGGCAGGATGTGTCTGCCCCAAAGTGCCCAAGCGGAAAGCAAGCTTACTCTGTGTCACCCCAGAAAATAGGACCAAAGACTGAAAATTTAAAAAAATATAGCTAGAATTTAGTTTAGTACAAGAAAGAACTGTCTAATGATTGTAACTGCCCCAAACTGAAAGAGCAGCCTCAGCGGGGAGGGCAACTCATCTCCAGGTCAAGGCTGGATAAGCACTTGGTGGCAATGTTGAAAGGGCCTCATACCACTGAGTGGTTAGACTGGTAGGTGCTCTACAGGGTCTCAGCTAGTCCAATAATTTATGCTTCATTCATCATAAAATAGAGTGAAGAGTTCTGGAGGTATCACTTGGTTATTCTCTTCTCTCTCTGCCAGCTCCTCCATCCCAAGCAGGAAGGCACCAAAGCCACTTGCAATAGGTAGTGTCTGTGAGTGAGGGGGGGGGGTAAAATAGGGCTTTGGGGTCATGGAAACAGCTATATTAGTTAGAATACTTTAGGTTGTAAGTGACAGAAAGCTAAATGAATCTATATCATGCAAAATAGAAGTGACTTATAGCCAAAATGCAGGGGAGCCACAGTGAGCAGAACTGAGTGCAGCATGTCTGGAAGCGAGGGCTCTGTTTCTATTTCTATCGCTGGGGCTGTGTCGCTGAGCCTCGCTCCATCAGGAGAGAGGCCTTTCATGTGGAAGCGAGATGGTCTCTGACAGCCTTGAGTGTATGTTGTACTTACAGCTCATGCGCTCAGCACAGGCTGAGAGTGTATTCCCATAAAGTGTAGGTAATCTCCTTGGGAAGACCTCCTCAGATGGCTTGGGCCATGTGACCCAATCACTTGGGTCATGTGTCCCAGGGAGGAGCACTCTGATTTGTTAGGCTGAATTAATGTGCATACTTGGAACCCAGAGGTGGTGCGGGCAAGCCGTGGACTACATGGCTTGAGCAGGCTATGGAAAGAAAATGTCCTGTGTCCACTATGGGGAGACCTTGCCTGTGTTAAAAATGTTTGGGAAATAAGATGTAACAGCTGCCATGGAAATCTGCTTCATCTGCATACCAGTTGGTAATCCCACCCTCTTCTAGCTTGAATTCCTCCTGCTGTAGTTCCACCCATCTTGTTCAGTTTCATCTTCAGAGTAGTTGTAGATCAAAATCTCTTCTCTCACAGACACACTGTGAGGACTAATTAGGTTTTCCAGAACCATCTGTAAAGTGCCATGGGATCTTCAGGACCAGATG
Source organism: Graphiurus murinus (assembly GCA_004027655.1). NCBI lineage: Eukaryota > Metazoa > Chordata > Mammalia > Rodentia > Gliridae > Graphiurus > Graphiurus murinus. The sequence goes on along the minus strand of PVLC010020011.1, from coordinate 26,715 downwards.
CTTTGTAAAGATATGTTTGCCATTAGAATCAGCTCTGCATTTTTATGCGTATGGGGAGTGGGGGTGAGGATGGATCAAAAGACAAGGTGATGAAAATCTACAAATTCTCTCAAGACTTAAAAAAAAAAAAAAACCATGATGACCATTGTCATCCCGCTCCAAGTACTTGCTTCTGCAAACATGAAAACCACAAATGGATTTGAATGTCCATGCCCTTCTTTTAAAAGAATAGGAAAAGTTGGGAATAGGTTGCCAGGAATGACTAAACAGGTTGCAGAATCTGAACCAAACCAGGACCAGTGCCCAGAGGATTAGCAGCTGGCTATGTCAAGTGGCTTTCCTTTTTTAGCTTGGGTTAATGAGCTATGAATGATATATAACTGTCTGGGCAGCATGTGAGCATCGTAGTCTGAGTTCCTCTGTCAGCCTGCAAGATGCCTTTCTGGGGATTGCCAGGGACAAATGCTTTGAGGTTCAGTGGGTTAGTGAGAGGATTATAACTTGGGGTTCAGGAAGCAAAGTGCAGGCTGGCTCGGCAGCCACACCTTAGGCAGGATCCAGTCCATAGGAGGGCTCTTCTTCACGGTCTGCTCATGCAGGTCACATGGACCTGTCATCAGCATCCAGGGAAGATGATGCAGGAAACAGGTTTCCTTGACTCTCCAGCAAGACTGGAAATCCAGGATAGAGCTCTATGTGCCTAACTTTGTATAATGAACACTCATGCACGTTTCATCCAGATTTCTCATTTTGACACACTGTGTTCTCCTCTCTCTCTCTCTCTCTCTGTATACATACATACGGATATACAAATATATATGCATACATTTCTATGTATACCTCTATATAGTTTCTCCTAAGCCATTTGAGCACAAATTATAAGAATTCATGATACTTTACCCCTGAATACTTCTTTATGGATCTCCTAAGAACAACTTTATGCTCATATATACAACACAACACAACACACTGAAGAAATTTAGCATTAATACGACACTAAAAGCTACTGTAAAATTTATATTTAATACATTTGAATGACCCACAATGGCCTTTAAGCTAAATTTTCCCCAACTAGCTCCTCCTCCTTTGTCTATTATTGGAGATATCGGTATCTTTGAAGAGTAAAGTCTAGACCAGGTGTTTTGTAGATGATCTATCCCTCAATTTGGATTTGTTTGATCATTTCCTCATGGTCAGATTCAACTTAAATTCAAGAATTCTTAGCTACATGACCTAGAGCAAGTCACTGGCTGACATAAAGCCCCAATTTACCCATTATGTTACATACTCATAGGGTTATTGTGAGAACCAACAGAGATAATAACTAAAGTTCTCAGCATGGGACTAGGCAGAAAAAAAGCACCTGAAGATCGTTTGCTCTATGATTAGCATTTTCATTGTTATCACCACCCAGAACCTGATAAATCTTGTTCCCAAACAGGTTTTCATCTTCCTGGGAAGTTTCCACAGTCCTTACCTCCAGCTATCTCATCTGCAAATGGGGAATAACCCTATCCTAAATAGCTTTCTGGGCTATTACAAGAATCAAATAAAAAAATTCACAGCATGCAAACTAGAACATGATATGAAAACATAAGGAAACATTTTTATTATTTTCTGTTTGCAAACTTTTAAATTACTCTCTTGTGTAACAACAAAAACCCAAAGTGGAGGTTCAAATGAAATCAGTAACTAACAAAAATCTTGTCCCTAACTGTATTTAATGCAATCGTTTTCAGACATTTTTCAAAATCAGCAGAACCTAATTTTCAAATGAAATTCAAGGAAGCCCCAAATATCAAGCAGATTAAAATAAAGCCACTCAGCCTGAGGTTTGGGGTGGGGGTGGAGTGCCTAAGTCTACCCCTGTGGAGGCCCCAGCCAGGCCCCAGTGCTCACATGGAAAGAGATTGCCTGTGTCTCCCCGGAGCACCTGCTCACAGAGCCCTGCCTTCATTTGTTTTCTTCTTCTTGCTCCTGGCCCATTTCTGCTGAAGAATGGTAATATCTGTAAACCCCAATGATGATTTACTCAGTTCATTTATTAATCATTATTAATTGCTTATAAACATCCTTCCCTGGAAACAGCATTAAATGCCTTGCACTCAGCAAGGCAGACATTGACAGATCACACAATGAGAAGTCGCTGTGCCCCAGACAGCAGCTCATGCCAGGAGCCTCTAGAACAAGAGTCACTTGTACCGGCATGACACACATCCCAGGCTGGACCCCAATGCTCCTGTAGCCCCCACCTTTGTCTGCAAACCACCCGATCTTATTCATAAGGAGTAGGACTTCATCTATAACCTGATCAGGCAGGCGTTGTTTACACCAGAGCGAGCCCCCATAATGAGACAGAAAAGTGATATGAGTTCTGTCCCTACCGTGTGCCAGATGGGCCACCCACTTCTCACTTAATCTTTGCAATCAACCCCACTGGGCAGACTGGAAAATCCTCACCTAGGTAACTAGCTCAAGGTTACCCAGATGTAGAAGAATGGAATTCAAAGCAAGATCCTGATCCTTTAGACTCCAAAGACCATTCCCAAGCAGAGGGTCACACACTGACCTATTTTTGCGGGACTTCTGGTAACACCATCTGTGCCACATGGCATCCCTGGATTACCGCCACAATCATCTCCCTTTGACCTTTCCAACAATCATGTGAGCCAAAGTATTAATGATATTAGTTACTTATATGTTACCTCTCATGTACTAAGTGCCATCCAAGTACAGACTGTATATTACCTTGGTAGTCCTGAATATGACCAAATAAGATAGGACTATTCATTTTGTTGATAAGGATAATAAGGAACAGAGAGCCTCAGTGACATGTACAGGAGAATGTACCAGATGGTAGCTGGGCTTGGATTTGGACCTAGGGAGTCTAGCTCTAAGGTCTAGGCTCTTAATGACTGTGCTAACATTGGACAGGAGCTAATTTCTAGCTCCCATTTACTGACAAGGGAACTGAGAGGTTCAGAGGCATTGAGTGACCTGCCCAGGATTGCACAGTGTTCTTTACAGAAAAATATGTGCAGACAAGGGGTCAAAACTTGGTCTGTGAGTAGAAATGGAGTTCCCTACCACTGGTTGGAGCTGCCAAAACAGAGCAGGGTATATCCAAATGCTGGGTTTGGAAGGCAAATCTGGAGTCAAAAGTAGGAAAGTTAATGAGAAGACAAAGCGTGATAACTAGGGCCAGACACATTTATTCCAGGTAAACTCCTGGGGTAGAGGAAGAAGGAGAAATCCTGGCAAGACCTCTTTTGAAGGAGTATGATCCATCTTTAGGCCAAACTAAAAGTCTCAGGATTGTCAAGGTCCAGAATTTCACAACCAACCTTAAGAATCTTTAGAATGAGATCTCCTGAATTTGTCCAAGTCTGAAGCTTCCTGGGAAAGACTGGGATGAGGGGAAGAGGGGGAAGGAGATATGTCTGCTTTTAAAAGGGAGCACATGGGACCTTTGACTCTATCTTTAGGTAAGACTTTCAAATTGTAAAGACCCACAACTCTAAGCATTAAGCTGATTACTGTTTAAACTGAAAGCTTCCTGTCAGTCTTTCTATGCAACAGAGGAGCTCCAGGACTCCACAGTGAAGTGTTTCAATAATCTCCTGTGGTTCCTGGGGTCCAGGTGGCCACATGAAGGTTACATACTCTGTAATCCCAAGACCCTCACATAGCCTACAGTGAGACGGTGACCCTAGTGGTTGTGTAGGCTGTACACAACCTACACAAATACATGTGGAAGTCCTGCCTGGGTAATAGAAGCTCTCCTTGCAGAGGCCCAGGAGGTCTGACTGTACCCTCTCTCTAGCCTCTTCCCACACTGCTCTCTCTCTCTCATTCTGTTCTAGCCCCACTGGTCTTCTTTCTATACTGTGTGCCCAGGTAGATTAAAGATGTATACATGTTTCTGACACTTTGCCTCTGAGGGATGGGGCCCATGTTCCTTCCTTTTGAATTTAGTTGGGCTTCATGGCCACTTTGGTCTAGAGAAGGGATGCTGTGCTGCTTTCTTAGTCCAATGCGTTTGGAACTCTCCTCTGGAAGACATGAGCCACCCTGTAGGAAGGCCAGCTCCTCTGAGCCCACCATACTGGGGTGGCCGTGTGCAGGCAAGCAGACTCAGCTGAGCCAGCCTTCTCACCATCCCCACCAGACACCAGGCATGTGAAGGCAGCCCGCCTGGGCCCTCCAGACCAGCTCACCTTCCAACTGAATACCATCAGGAAATGCCACATGGAACAGGTGCCCTGGCAATCACTGCCCACACTTCTGACCCATACCGTTGTAAAGCTAATAAAATGGTTGTTGCTTTTAGCCAGTGCATTTTAGGAGGAGTTGCTAGGCAGGAGTAAGTTACAGAAACCCTATCAGTGCCCTCTCCTGTCGAAAGATACTAGGATTTGCTGTTCCCTTTTCTCCAAATGCCTCTTCATTTATTCATGCCTTTCAGCTCTCAGCCTAAACATCGCTTCCTGAGGACAGCCTTCTGTGGGGGACCCTTCTGCTCCCACATCCTCTTTTGCATAGCATGAGTCAAAGCAGCAGTTTTACATGTGTTTGTGTGGTTATATCACGAATGTCTATTTTTTCCCACCATACCACAGTATCCCTAGTACCTGTATGGTACCTGGCACATAATGTACAACAAGTATTTCATGAATGAATGAATGAATGAATGAATGAATGAATGAATGAATGAATGAATATGTGATCCAAGTATTTCCATCTGCTTTCAGTGAGCTAGCCCAGGGAAGAAGCCAAGTGGGTAGGGATCTAGAAGCTGCCCACTTGCATAGCCATGAGCAGCTCTCCTTTTATTGGTTTCATATATTGACATTCCTCATGGGATATACTTAAAGGAAAAGATTATGACTACTAAAAATGTGTGTTTGGAAATCACTATCCTAGACCCTATGCTCTCCCTAACAATCCCTTGCTCCTTCCCATCTTTTCTTCCTTCTTCCTTCCTCCCAAAAACTTCCACAGAAATAAGGCCTGACAAGGGTTTAAAAATAGAAACCCTCACCCTCCCTCTCTCCTTCTATTTCCTTTCCTTCCCACCACCCTATAATTTGTTGTTTAAAAAAAAAAAAAGGAAACTGTCTGGATGTGTTCCACCAAAAAGACACGCTCCTCCTGACTAAATAAAACAACAGGCTGCTGCGCTCCCCCAGCTGCTGGCAGGAGCCCCCGGGAGCCACTGTGAGGAGCAGTGGGGCTGGCACCTGCGCTCCTCAACAGCAGCCTGCTCCTCTCTCACGGGTGGAGCCTGATCATGTGCACACTTGCATGTACACATGCAAATGCACACGCATACATGCACACACATCATACAATGTGTGCACACTTTATTCAGGTTTTCCAGCTGGAACTCAGAGGCACAGAGGGGTATGAACCTGGGAGAGTCCATCTAAAGTGCTGCCCAGGTGGTCTCCGGGGGCTGCTGTGAGATCCACCTGCCCCTGGATGGAGGAGAGTGTAAGTCACACTGCTCCTGAGGGTCGAGCCTGGAGCCTGGTGGCAATTTGGCATGCTTTGTTGGAGGCATAAGAGGGGTGCGTGGCGGGAGGCAAGGGGGAACAGGAGGTAGGCTTGAAACGTGTTATGAGATGTTTGAGATGTGTGTGCAGCCAGTCAACACAGAATATTTATGAATGAGGCAAGAGACACTGTGGTACAGCAGAAAAAAACACAAGCTTTTCACACTTAAAAACCTACTTTTCAATTCCAAGTCTATCACATAGTTGCAGCATGACATTGAGTAAGACACCTTACTTCTAGCTTGGGTTCACTTATCTATGAAATGGGGATAATGACACTCTCCTCTCAACACTTTTGTGAATTAAATAAGATCAGACTACTTGATGCCCACATATACTAAGCTGTTAATAAAGGTCCCTTGCTGTTATGTGGCAGACATTTTCCTTCACTCTGTTGTTTTTTATAAACATCCAATACAAGATAAAACTGATAATGGCTAAAACTGCCCTCCGTAAAATTTATTACATTAAAGTCTGGCAGGAGATGACAGCTTCTTGATCAAAATCAGATCTGTAAACTTTGACCTAGAAAAATTTAATCTTGGAAGGATAATAAAGCCACAGAACAAAGTCTTCAATGACAAAGCCATAATTGGTAAATTCTGATATGGATTAAAAACTTACCAAGTAATAAAAATGCAGTGGTTAGTGCCTATTTTACTTATATAATGATTTATCTTAATGAAAATTTTCAATGTCATTAAATGAGAAATCAAATGAATGAAAATAGTCTAATTGCTCCTTATTTAAAAAAAGATTGATCAAAAAGTAAATTGACTTAAGGGAAGTCTCTTTGGAAAACACATTATCAATGAGAGTTTTTCAGTACATCTATAATTCTGATTAAAACTTTGCATGCATAAATGCAGAATCAGAATGTCCCAGGAGTCAAATGGTGAAATCAAATAATTTGTTGGATGAAGATGAATATGATGCTGATGATGGTAGTGGGGGTGGTGATGACGACAGTGACAATAATTATGAAGAATGTTTTGGTTAAAGAAAGATGAGGTGTGGTTTCATAGATGTATTGGGATGTCCTGGTGAGCAAGGAGAATGTTCAGAGAATGAGAGCTGAGCTAAGAGGTATGTGGTCCCTCTGCCTCCCTATTCTTTGGGATTCATACTGTGTCATTCCTCTATTGGACTCAGGCAAAAGGAAAAGGGATGAGTAAAGGGAGATCATTGGCAATGATACCCAGCCCTTGATTTCTTTCATACAGCCAGGGCTGCTCAGGATAGTCTCTAGCACAAATCACTCAGTTTTCTCTGACCTCATCATAGCTACAGGCTGAGAGGCAGCAGGTCAAATGTGGACAGTTTGTGTGGATGTGTGCGTGTGTGCCAGTATAGCTGGAGTAACGAGGGGCCTGCTCCACCCATTCCACTACTTTTCTTGATGAGCGTTTTAGCAGCTCCTAAGCACCCCAGGCTAGCTCTTTTATCCCATGTTCCCCTCCTCTTCTCTCCTCCATCTCCATTCTTCTTGCCTCTGGTACTTTTATCTGAGATTTAGAGTCAACATGAAAAAGATGATGCTCAGGGAAAATGGGGATTTATTCCAGAAGACAGAGATGGGATGGGTGATGGAGAAAATTATTGAAGAAATGATGGGAAAGTGCACTTGGTCCATGTTCCATGGCCACACACACATCCTAAAAAATTCAGTGCACATACTTGAACTTAACCTGCTTGCCTCCTTCCCTGTCCACATGCACGACAGTCTCCCCAATAAAGACACATGATATTCTGATCATCTTCAGATCGTTAGTAATGCCTCTTTGCCTTGGCTTATACATAGCCCTGCCCTCCTGCAGATTATCATCTAATATTTGTCCATCCCTCCAGCCAGCATTTGTTGCCTGAAACTATCGTGTGTGTGTGTGTGTGTGTGTGTGTGTGTGTGTGTGTGTATGTGTGTTACTGGAGATAGAAACTAGGGTCCTTCTACCTCTGGGTTACACTCCTAGTCCTATTTTTGTTTGTTTTTTGGGGGGAGTTTTTTGTTTGTTTTGAAATAGAGTCTCACTAACTTGCTAACAATGTTGCTGAGGCTGACTTCAAACCTGCAATCCTCCTGTCTCAGCTTCCCAAGTAATGGGATTTCAGATGTGCACCACCATGCCCAGTGACTGGAACTATTATTAAAAATGCAATTTTTGTGAGGTAATAAGCACTTGCCACAGAGAGGCTAGTTAATGATTAGGAATAGCACACATGAGATGCTTGCCTGCTGAATTAAATGGCTTCCATGGAGTCTATGAATGTTTTCTGCACTGCCCTAGGGTTGAAGGCAGACTTGGCTAATGGATATTTACAATGGAAACAAAGATGGAATAAAAATAAAACATATAATATTGACCTTATATCATATACATCTCAAGAGCAATACATCTCTTTTGTTGCATGAGGATTTAGGGAGAAATAGGAGGAGAAAGGAAGAGGCAACCAACTTTAAGAGGAACACACCCCCCTCCCTGCAAGGTTAGGATGAGAGAAGCCATTGTATTTGCTCTTGCTCAATACAAACAGCTCCTCTTGCCTCCATTGAGGGATGTAGGTATGAGTTTGGCAAGCATGGAGTCTTGGTTTAATAACCTTTTACTCTAGGGATCATATTCTGTAAAGACAAAAGTCAGGCCAATAAAATTCATAAGAATCCAAGATAGACACTAACAAACTGACTGATATTTACAGTGGAAGATGTGCCTTTTCAACACCTAGAGTGCTTATGTCCCCACATCAAATGAGCTCAATCTAGAATCTTATATAGCTGAGAAGTCAAATAAAAGATAAGAAGCTTACTTCTTGACTTGAGGCATTAGGAAGTGAATCAGATGCTTTTTAAAAGTGATTTTGAGTGAGCAATAGAAATCTACCTTTTTCCACTCTAGGGAGCAATTCTTTCCAGTGCTCTGAGTACTCCCATGGCGGTATGTCTCTCTATCTCTACTGTGTTGCAGATGCATGACCATAAATTGCTCTCCAGGTCCTTGTTTCATGGTTCTGGGATGGGCAGCAATGGCTCTTGAGCTTCCTATGAAGTATGCTCACTTTAATTATACAGAGGTCCTGCTTCCATGCCTATCGCCTAGTTTACCTTCAAGCAGTTCCTGGAATATGTTATTAGGTCATTTAAAAAAATCTATGGAGTCTTTGTATAACTGATATAATCTTAAAAAGCCAGAAACTACCAGAGACTAGTAGAGATGATTAATCCAATACCCCTCTTAACCAATGAATAAATAGCAGCCCCAGAAAGAGAAACAGACTTACCTGAGTGGTATCCACCCAACTTGCTCCCAGAATGACTTCTTCATCCCTCATAACATCAGGGATTCATCCACTTTGGGGTCACAGTGTCACCACCCTTAGCCTCACTCTCACCCAAGTGCCCCAGCTGTGCTTTGTTTCAGTACCTTGGACAGCGGGGAACATGCAGGCTCTTTCTCCACTCATTCTCCTAACCTATTATAGAACCAGGAAGTGTGAGAAAAATCATTCCTTGAAAGGGTGGGCTGATTTGTGCAGCCAATTTCTTCTTTAAATGGCTGTCCTGCTCATTTCCCAAGCACTGATGGTCCAGTTGGGAGAGATTAGGTACAGGAGCCGGGGCACTCAAGTATGGTCTGAAGCCAGGTGTGGAAGGGAAAGGACTGTTTCCAATAATGGAAAGTCTGTCCTGTCTTCTAAGAGCATGAGCCAGTGTCATCTTCCTTGAGCTCTATCAAGACTTAGGTGGGAGATGAAATTCGCGCCATTTTACAGAGGATGCTGTGCATTGGTCCCTTCTTTTATCCTCACTGATCTATTTTAATTCCTATGTTCTGAGCTTAAACCAGAAAGATATCTTATTTCTCATGAAGTGTGAATCGGGAAGAAGGAATTGAGAAGGAAAATAGAATTGAGTTGTGCTTTGTTGTTGTTGTTGTTGCTACAAATTAAAACCTTGCCAGTTTGTCATTATATGTTTAAAACTTATAAAATGTCATTTTCATGGTCTCCTTAGTGCATTGCTCCCCTTCCTAACTGAATTTGTGATGAACTTGCAATAAAAATTTGATAATGAAAATCAAGATGCACATAAAAATAAAACTACTTAGTTGTTATAAATGATGGTCTATTGTTTTGAGTTTTAAAGTATTAATGAAGTAGAGCTTCCCTGAAAATTTTGAGTTATTAAAGTTTCATCTCACAAAACAGTCTTTTGAAAGTATTGACTTTAGCTGTATATTTTAAATTGTTCTGCTTTGCTACTATCATCTGCCAGTAGGTTTGTTATACCAACAGATCAACAGAACATGGATTGGTAAATAATTAATTCTGCCCTCCAATCCCCCCAATCCAAGTGATCATGAACACACATTTATTGAGTCTCTGCACTATTTTGAATCTCTTTAAATACCATTATTCTTTCCAACAGTCCTATTAGGCAAGTATTACTATCACCTTCATTTTACTTAAGACACAAAGAGGTTAAATAACCTACTTAACAGTCTCCAAAAACTACATGCATCATTGTACATGTGTGCTTTAATACATGTTGTCTTGTTTCTCATAGTCACATCTATTGACCTTCACACGTCATCCTTTGTTTTATATGTTCCAGGAATTGCATGGCAGAAAGGGCACACACACATTACCACAAGAATAACTTTTCCACAAACATTATCACATTAATTTATTTGAATGAAAAGATATTCACATCACTCTGAAAAAAATGATATAAGGATTCTGTGCCATTGCTTGAAACCACTTAGACAATGAACACACACACACACACACACATACACACACACACACTCACGTGCACACACTAGGAGGTTAAGCTTATATATGGAGAGTTTGCTGAAGTAGAAGATTGCTTATATAAGTGACAGTAACTGTGTAGTGCTTCTCTCGGGGAAATCAGAGGAAGCAGAGACAGGAAGGTTTACAGGCTTGGTGCTCCTGTACTGAGCACCTCACCTGTATTGAGTTAGAAGGTCCTTTGTCCTGGATGGAGTCCAATCCTGGAGCCAAAACTGAGGTGTCACAGCTGGAACAGTCTCTAAATATGGCCTTCTTAGGGCCTTTCCCTCGAAGCTTCTCTCACCTGCTTGGGGGTTGGGGATGGACCAGCCCTTCCCTGCACCTCCTGCCATGATGCTTTCACAGCCAATTACAATTCTATTCCATTCCCAGCAAGGGAGCTGGCAGCTTTGGGTCTCCCCAGCAGGACTGGCTGGCTGCAATTAATGTCTCTTCTAGAGCTTGATTAGCTAAGGAGAGGCCAGAATACTTATTCTACCCCCAAGGCCACATTTAGATTAGGGAATGGGGGTTGCCCATCCTATTGTTTCTATTCATTCCTCAGTTAATTCAACCATATTAACCCTTTGTATTGCACTCTTGGTAGCAGAGCTGGATAGGAGAGCCAAGACATCATCTCTGGACTGGACAGTCCCAGGAATGAAAGGAGGGGAAAGTCCTGGGCCCCTCGGGTCTCCAAATTCTAGATCACTGGTGTAAATCTAGGGCCTACTTTAGTAGGCATAGGCTAAGAGCTTAGAATTTAACAGAATCCATAGACATAATGTTTAGTGTTCTGTTGGAGCTTTGAACATAGAAGGAAATGCATAGGAATGGTTCACTTAAGAAGCAAGAGAAAAGTTCAAATGAAGGAAAAGGAGGAAAGAGGAAAATGAATAGAAATGTAATGTTTACTATGTGGCAGTCATTTTACATATATCACAGCAAATAATTCCTACAGAAACTACACTTTTACAGACTATGGAGCTAAAAGCTCAGGTTGAGGAAATTGTCCAAGGTCATACAGTTAATGTGGTAGATTGATTGTGCTAATGGCCCTGGATCTTTATTCTTCCCTGTTGCTACTTTCCTTTGCTAATGCTCACGCACACTGACTCTGGACTGACCACGTGATCTGCTTTTTGGCCAATAGGACCTTGGCAAACTTGATGAAAGCGGAAGCTTAATTTTCCCTCTCTTGCTGGTGGAAACTCTCCTACCATTATGCAGATAAGCTGTACAGTCCTTTTGTATCATAAGAGACATGTGGAGCAGAGCTGAGTCATCCCAGCCGCGATTAGCTACCTCATGTCAATTCAGAGATACCTGAGTCCAGCCAAGATCAACCAAACCAGATCATCAGAACCACTCAGCTACTTGTAAACACATGAAAAATAATAAGTGGTTGTTATTTTAAGCTGCTAATTTTGGGGTGCATTTGTGGGAGTATGGTTAATAGCTGGAGTTGACGGATACAGATAGCATATGGCAGAGCTAGAAGTTGTGTGATCTGAAAACTTGTGACTTATCCATTTATCATGAAAAGACAAGAAAAGGCTGAAATTGCAGTAGCGAAAATACAGGTTAGATTAATATACATTTTTAACCACAAAATCTCGTAGGTACACAAAAGTCTTACTGGGGAAGAGTGTGGGGATCCCATATCCGAGTATCTTAAAGGACAGTGGTAGCCAATTATCTGACTGACAGGTCTTAAATGTTGTTCTTTAATGGCTGAGACCATCCTCCAGGATTGCTTCAGTTGCATAGCTGTTCATTCTCAACTTTACCTCCGTCCCAATCCTACAGCCACATCCTGCCCCTTCCCTGCAGTGTAGATAAAGGTAGAAAGGCACAGACTATCCACCTTTTCTGAGCCTTCCCTCTCAGGATCACAGCTCTGACATCATTGACAGTTGTCCATGAGAATGTGGAGTAACAATAAGACCTTGAGTATAGGGCAGTCGAGACCAATACTGGCACTCTGGTGACGTGGATGGAAATAGTTGTCATCTTTCCAAAGGCTAATTTGGCAACCTGTGCCAACAACCTTAAAAACATCCATCTCTCTTAATTAGTAATTCCATTGCAGGATTGTCTTCAGAAGACATTCATGGGCATGATCCATGGAATTATGGGTTACTGTGAGAAATTTTTATAACACAGTGTGAATGGAAAACAACAAGTTGAAAATAGGCTGTACATTATGTTCCTGATTTGGGTAGGGAAATTATGTGTGTGGAAGGGGGCTGTAGTTATGAGGAAAATTTAATTTATAATCAATCTCCACCTTTTTTCTTCTGAGCTGTATAAACAGCCCTATTTACTTTTTTATTTTGAAACAGGGTCTCACTAAGTTGCCGAGGCTGGCCTCGAACATGCAATCCTCCTATCTCTAGACTCCCAAGTACTGGGATTACAGGCATGTGCTACCACGTTAGGCAATCTCTACATATTTTTAAGATGTGCCCTAACCCCACTCCAAGCTCTGGGTATGTTCATCTTTGCCTACCTTGTACGTAGCAGGAAAAATTACTAATAAAAGACTGGGAACGTTCTATAAAAAATGTGGCTAAAATGATTAATGACATGAGAATAGGATTTAAAAATAGGACTTTTCAGTATGGATGGATGATGGCTGAAGGGAAAACGAATCAAATTTTAAACAATCATGAAGTCTAAGAAAAAGAGGAACATAGACTCAGGTCACCAAATCCCAGAAAACATTTGCAAGTAGCAAGCCTCAATTGCTTAAGAACCTGGTCATCTAAGAGAGGTTAAAAGCAAATAAAAGAAAGTAATATTTCACATACCAGCCCCTAATTAAGTGAAATGCAGGTTAAACCCATGGCCAGCACTGAGAAGCTGGCGGGTCTGAGAATGTGTGGCCCTGTGTGTGAAAGTCTCTGGGCTGGGGCCATCTTGACATTTGGACACCAGGTCTGAGTGTCTGTGGCCCACTGATGCTGATTACTGGTTCTGGAAAGGAATCTGTGGCCATGGCCTAGTCCTTTGAGGGTATGTAAATAGCCCCCACCCCTGAGATTAGAGGCCCAACTGTACTATGAGTTTCTACCTGTCCCACATCCATTTTCATCTACAACCTGAAAGAGAAAACTGGGAGGTGCTGGTGAGCAAGGGAGAACCCTTGGGCTCTCCCACCTGTGGGGCTGGGGGCAGGCCATCTGAACAGAGGCTGGGGGATGGGCAGAGGATCCACTCCAGCCCTGCCCAGATCCAGAAGTAAGGAAGATAGAATTCTTAGAAACAGAAGATAGAATTGCCAAGATGACAGAAGCCACAGCCACTTGGAACAGCTTAGCAGAAGATTGGAGCCAACAGACCAGGCTCTATTCACACGCCAGAGTCATTCAAATTCTACTTAGCATGCTTTTTCCTGACAAGGAGCTGGAGCCAAGATTTCAGGAATAGTACACATCCTTAGAGGTGAGGGAAGGAAAAAAAAAAAACTGGGCCAGGTTAGCAGCAGACTGCTGGATGGGTGTCCTCTGCCTGCAGGGATAGGAGACCCACTCTTTGGAGCTCTGAACTTGGAGGGGTGCAGATTTGAATCTTTTCCTATTTCAGTGTACCACTGCACCATTCTAGGAAAGGCCTGGACCCTTTTTTAGGTCCAGTTTCAGTTTCAGGTTTTGGAGTCTAAATGAAGTATAATGATAATGAGGCTGATAATGAAGAAAGGCAAGTCTTGAATAAGGGAAGAATTGGAAAACAGTGTACTTGTTTACCACAATCTCTAAAAAGCAGGCAGAGGGAATTATAGGGCAAAAATCTTTCCTCTTCTCCTGTTCCCCTTCTGTTGCTAAACTCTTTACTATGCAGGTCATTTTAGCTTCTCGGCCCTACTGTGGCTTTCCTTGATGTCCCGAAGGCATCACAAAGCCCTCAGTAGGTGCAATGAACACAAAAGGTCAAGGCTTACCTGAAAGGGGAGAGGGAATGTATCGGTCAACAGAGGCAGGCAGATGAATGAAGAGCTAGGGCATCTGTTTCGTTCTTCCCTCCTCCTGAAATGTAGAGCAGGTAGCAGCACCTGAAACTTCCTGGCTTTCTCCACATTTACTGCCTATTCATATCATCCCGGCTCCCAACAACTGACGATTTACAGGTTTCACACTGTAAATTGAGCTTCATTTATAAAGCAGTAAAGTGAGGTGTTTGGTAAGGCAACAGACTGCAGGGACCCCTGCTCCAAGAGGGAAGAGCAGCGTCCTCTATCTCCCTCCTTCCAAGAGGGAAGAGCAGCGTCCTCTATCTCCCTCCTTCCATTAAGTGGGAATGGGTTCAGTAGGGATAGGTAAGCACATGAGTGACAACCAGCAATGATGCTACAGTGAGAACTTCCTATGGGTCAGACAGGGTTCAAATCACTTCCCACTATGCATTAGCTCATTTAATCTTCCTGAGAACCTGGGAAGGCAGGAAGTATCGTTGGTCCCACTTTGCTCCTGTGGAAACATGCCTGAGGTAACATAATTAATAAATGACATAGTGAGGATTCAACCCAGTCGGCCTTTGTCCACGCACCTCACTAACCATGCAATACTGTCTCAAGCAGTTCAGGTGCTTAGGACAATACATGGTCAAAGGCATGAGCTAGCCAGAGAGGCAGCTGTAACAGCAAAAGCACTAGTAAAACAGTATAGATGCAGATGTTAGAACAGAGGCTGGAGAGGACAATTTGCCCAATGTCCCTGACTTAGCAAGAGGGAGAACCAGGATCTGAACCCGGCAAAGTTTGCAGACAGGCCTTAGCACACAGCCAGTGCTCAGTGATTTTTAGCTATTGGCACTTATTTTTATCTTCATGTACATAAAAGTCTTACAGTACTGTAGGAGACAGAAGGTTTGCTGAAAAGTATCTGGTCCAGCGTTTCACAAAACAAGTCTTAGCCAACCTTGCTTCAAGAGATGAAGAGTGGGTCTTTATGGAATCAGCATCTCTGGAGTGAAGTTGGCATGGGGATTCTTAACAAGACTTCCAAGTGATCTTTATGCATGCTACACTCTGAGAACCAGTGAATCAAGACTTAGATGGCTTAAGTCCACAGTCACCAGCCAGAGGGTGGCAGAGCTGGGATTGGCACCCAGGAAAGATCTTGTTTTCATGCTTTGTAAGGGCCCTCCATAAAGGTGGTCCCAAGGACCCTAGGGCAGGGATCTGGAATGTTGCGAACTGTAACATGTCATCATAGCTCATTTGCACCTGCAATATCTGCTATATCCCTTACACACTCAGAATGACATATTAATTTCAGTGAATGAAAATTAATTTGGAAAGAGTTTCACCACAATCCCTTCAAATAGCAGCACGAGGGTTTTGCACAACTGAGGTTGGGCATCCCTCTGCCAGAGTGCAGGCACCAAGGAGGGCTGACCCCGGGTGGCAATTAATATTTGCCCTTTTACTTGTCAGATGACTTTCGCCCTACCTTGGCCTGATTTCTGGGACAGAAAGAGAACACAGTGACCTGGCATGCCTGAAATTTCAGCCTAGTGGCCTGGAACCTTGGAATCAGGCCCAGCCCATTGTATGCAAACAGCCCAATTCTGGCTACTCAAGGTTTATCTAAATTATGCTTTTCTATTAAGCCAGGCAGAGGGCTGACAAGATCAGCCTTTAATTTTAGCTCTTTGGTAATGATGGTGATGGTAATGATGAGTTATATAGAAAGACAAACAGACAGTACATTGCATATTTAGGTCGTTAGAAATACAGATACGATTATAAATATGCACATTAAATATGACCTTCTTTCTTCCCGCCAGCCCTCATATAGTGTGTTTTGTTTTCTATTCAGATCTTGTTTGACTTCATAGAATTTGATGTTATTTAAATTCAATTATTGTGAGGTTAAGTTCTCTCTTGTAGCAGTTGAGTAAATTTAGAGGCAGTTAGAGGGAATAGGTACATTTGTCTTATACCAGTTGAATTATAGGGAGAGAGACACTGCAGGAATAAAATAATTATCACGAAAATGAAAATCCCAGTTTGGAGGGATGATCTGGGTCTGTTTATTTTCCTTGTCTCTTTTTGCATTCTCCCTCCCCCACTTTTTTTTTTTTAATGACCATTAGATAGGCTGAAAATTTCACCCTGAAGGCAGAGGTAGATTACATGTGTGCATTTGTGTGTGTGTGTATGTGTGTGTGTGTGTGTGTGTGTGTGTGTGTGTGTGTGTGTGTGTGCATGTGTTTATGAAAGTAAGTTGCTGGTATGAGAATAGAGCTAGAAATAATTACGTAGTTAATTAGATTCAGTGTAGATAACTATAGCTCGTTAAGCCTTAAATCTTTTTTTTCCTTTTTAGTCATAGAATACTTTTTTTTAACCAAGTGATCTCAAAACAATTTCTTATTTCCTTCTGCCAGTGTTGATACACTGTTGGTCCCTTGGAGCCATGTTTTGGCCTTGTTGCCTTTGAGAGGGTAAGTGGGAAGCCCAGCTATGACCTGCCTAGGATGGGAGTATGTTCATGCTGAGGAAGGTTGGTTAAGCTAAAAGATTGGCTGGAAAGGACTCCAGCCAGAAAATTGTCCATACACTATCGGACACAATATGCACAGAATTCAGAATGACTTTTTTGTGAACAATAATGAATTCTTAGGTTACAGGGCATCTTGGAGGTCATCTTGCCAAACAGCTTGCTCCTCCAGATAATGGAGAAAGTCTCTTATCATCCTGTATGGAAGCAGGAATCACACCTTACCCCCTTTATCTCTCTTCCACAACCTTGGCTGACAAGAAGGTCTCCATGATGGTTTTGTTTTGTTTTTGATCCAGTTATCAGGATACATTGACCTCCTGGAGAATGAAGAAATCTTTGCCTGCTGTCCTGAAGGCAGAAGGCACTGGAATCTTCTAGGATGCCCTACCTTCTATTCACAGACCCTTTGGACATCTCCCTCGTCTCCTTCTTCCCCAACTCTCCTCCGCGAATGCAGATCACAGCTACACTAATAGTTGATCAACATCATGGATGAGTTTGGGTGTGCCTATAGAGTTGAGAGGGTGTGTTACTGAAAAACCTTCCTGATAGCTAGTCCCCAAATATGGGGAGTCCAAAGAGGGATAGAAAGTATTCCTTACTTTTCCTATCAAGTCAACTATCTATCAAGAAATTACTTAGGATGGACATTGGAAAGTCCCTGCCTTCTTTAGCATCCTGCTTTCTCTCTCCACAATCCCAGTGAACTTTTTCTACTTCTATGCCTATTCTTCCCCATCCCCAAACACACAGGTTCCAGCTCTATCCTGGAGGGGAAGTTCTGATTTTATTTATTTATTTATTTATTTTGTGTGTGGTACTAGGGATTGAACCCAGAGGCATTCTACCTCCGAGCTATACCCCCAGCCCTATTTTTATTCTTTATTTTGAAATGGGGTCTCTCTAAGTTGTGGAGTGCCTCACTAGGTAGCTGAGTCTGGCTGTGAACCCGGATCCTTCAGTCTCAGCCTCCCAAATGCTGGGATTACAAGCGTGCACCACCACATCCGGCTCTGGGAAGTTCTGATTTTAAAGCTTTAGATCCTGTGCGTTTTCACAGTGGAACATCTACAAGACAGCTGGACTCTTCCTTGCATACAGACCAATCTCAGAGGAATCTTTAGTGGGTTACCATGCTTACAAAAATCTCAGTTTCTTAACTTTGTCTTAATAAATGTCTCTTCCCCACCAAGAGTGTGAGTGTGAAGAAGGAGTAAAGAAGTAAGACCTCATTCTGTTCCCCCAACCTAGATGCCAATTAGTGTACAGTGAACACTTCTTGGAAACAGGTTCAGAGAGAGGGATGGGGGGGGGGGGAACAATCAGGTTATCAGGTTTCTTAATGGGCAGCCAGCAAGGCTGCCTTTCCTATGAGGACCAGAAAGGTTAGGATCTGATGTACAGGGAGTGGAAGAAGAGACAAAAGGTAGTGACACTGGGCTGGGTGGAGATGTTTTGGTTAAGTTACAGGCAGCCTAACGAACAGAGCTGGCTTCAGAGACTTACTCTTCCATTTTTTTGAGCAGGTAATGACCTTCCTGGGTGATAGCATTACCCGTAAAATGGGGCAGTTAGTGTTAGCTTGTTGGGTTATAGAGATAGCAGGTGGTATAATGTCTGTGAAAGTGCCCTGCATACCTGCGAAATGTTTATAACATTGAGGTTATTAATAGGAGGAGACCCAGTACTTGGGAGCTTGAGGCAGGAGGATTGCAAGCTTGAAGTCAGCCTCAGCAACTTAGTGAAACCCTGTTTCCAAATAAAAAATAAAGTAGGTTTGGAGATGTAGCTCAGAGGTAGAATGCTCATGGCTTCAATCCCGGTAACACACACACTCACAAGCACACGCACACACACAAATTAATAAATAAATGAATAAATGAATGAATGAATAAATAAAAGGAGAATGTTATGGAAAGAAAGAAGAGGAAGAAGAAAGGAAGGAAGGAAATTGATCAACATTTGAAAGAGGTGTGGAGGTGGGCTTAGAGACAGATCTGCTAGCCCCTATTGAACCCCCTTACATATTGGCAGCATCTCCTGAGTGCTTACTGTATACCAGGCATGGTGCTAAGCACACTCTTACCACCCTCCTCCCCTAGTCTCACAGAGGAGCCATTTTGTTTTAATCAAATCCTCTCTAAAACTCTCCCACATGACTATTTTATACAAATCTCAGATCTCCATCTTCACTCTCAGCCCATGACTTTTCTTCATAGTTCACCTAGAAAATAGAAGAAATCAGAGATAAAACTTGCCAAGTTCACAGCTAAGTCTTGGTTCTCATCATCAGCATTTGACGAGGCTGAGGGCTCTCTCTTTTCATGAAATACTTTGCCTTCTTCTGTGTCTCTTGGAATGTCACATCTCATCTCATCTTGCTGGTCTTCCCTTCTCAGCCTCTTCTGCTGGTTCCTCCATACCTCGTGACCTGTGAACACTGGCCCCAGGGTCCCCTTCCTTTTCCTCCCTGTACCCATACTTGTGGAGTTTAGCACCATCTCTATGCTGATGACTCTCACGTTTATATCCTGACCACTTCCCTAAACTGCAGACTAACATGCACCACAGTGCTTACTTGACATCTCCCCCTGGAGAGCTAATAGACATCTCACAGTTGACACTTCTTAAGCTGAGCTCCCAATCTTTCTTCCAAAACCTGTTCCTCCTTCAGTCTTTCCCATTTCAGTTCAAGACAGCATCCCATCCTTCTCATTGCTCAGGTCAAAATTAGCAGCATCCTTTTACTTTTCTGCTTTACTTACATAATATATACAATCCATCAGCAAACCTTGACATTTATTTCTTGAAAATGTATCCAAATATTGACCATTTCTCAGGATTTCTGCTGCTACTCTACTGGTCTGAAACATGACCATCACTTATCTGGATTAGTGCCACAGCCTCCTGACTCTGTCTTTTGTCTTCATGTCCCTCTAATCTGTTCCCAATAGGACAGTCACTATGATCCTGTGAAATATGCTCAGATTGTGCCACTTAAAGTAGGCGAGAAGTTGGGCTCAGAAAGGAAATCTCCTCTGCTTGAAACACTCCTGATTTCTCACTTGATTCATAAATGCCACGTCCTTAAGATGATCCATAAGCCTTGGCTGATGTACCCCCACTCTTGATCCCTATTGTGACCCCATCTTTCCCTTCTCACTTGCTCTATCCCAGATATACCAGCATCCTTGGTGTTCCTCAAGCATGCCCAGCATGCTTCTGCCTCAGGGCCTTTGCACTTAATATTCCCTCAGCCCAGAATGCTTCCTGCCCCCTAATCCCATATCAGCATGGTTTGTTCCCTCACCTTTCTCGCATCCCCACTCAGATACCCCTTTTGGCGAAGTCTTTGGTAGCCAACCTGTTTAGAAGTTCAACCTGCCTCCTCCCTCATCACCATTTTCCCTTCCCCTGCTTATTTTTCTCCATAGCATACAGCAGTATCTTGGGTGCTTATAGTTGGCTTGCCTATCTTATTTGCTGTCTTTATGAGGGATTTTGCCAGTTCCATTCACAGCTACATGCCTGTCTCTTAGAACAGAATCTGGAACATAATAGGTATATATTGAATGAATAAAGGAATGACTCAACAAGGCCCAGAAAGGTTAAACACCATGCCCAGGCTCACACAGATCATAAAAGTCTAGATATACACGAGTCTGTCCAGGATTAGAACCAAGCTTTTACCCACCACGTGAGTCTCCATAAAGGAATATGTCCCTAAACTGCCCCCCCAAGGCTGGTGTTTTTATTGTCTTCTTTGTTCTGATCTCCCAGAGCTGTGAACTTGAGCTGGGTGTGGGGCTGTCTTTGCTACTCCTGACTGTATTTCTTTCTTTGTGCTCAATGGCAGGGATGCCTGGTGCTTGTGTGAGTGAAATCCTTGGCTTACCTGCCATTGCCATGGCAACCAGGTAACCTAAGGACTCCATAAGCAAGACCTTCAGATCAAAAGACAAAAAATGAAGCAAGCCCAAAATAAACAACAACAAAATCTGTGAATGGAGAAACAACTGGAGGTTTGCACCTGTGTCATTGGCAGGGAGGAGAATCCATCCTGATCTCTCCTCCCACCCCCCAGATCAGTCGCAGCCAAGGGCCAGAGGATTGCCTGTCCTGCCTCCTGCCTCAAGCTTCACTTCTTTGGGAATGCTCTTCTGTTCAGCATTCCCAAAGAAGCTTCCCCAAATGCTCTCCGTATCCCATGCTAACAGCAGACAGTCCTGGGCTAGACGTTGGGAAAACTGTGTCCTGATCCTTATCCCAGAAGG
The DNA here is from genome assembly GCA_004027655.1 of Graphiurus murinus. Classification (NCBI taxonomy): domain Eukaryota; kingdom Metazoa; phylum Chordata; class Mammalia; order Rodentia; family Gliridae; genus Graphiurus; species Graphiurus murinus. The sequence continues at coordinate 5,586 of PVLC010020011.1, read as the reverse complement.
GTAGACTGATGCAGAAAGTTCTGTCATCTTTAACCTCTCTGTGTGGCTCCATTGACCCTTTTCTTGAGTCACTTGCTCCCTCCTTACCTATTTTATCTATCTTAGAATGATAATAGGAAAGTGAAATAGAGGTATAGTAGAAAAAAATTGTGAAATTAAAGTTCTTACAGAAATGCGAGTTAGAATCATAACATTTTAACAAGAGGACTTACTTGTGCCAGGCACTGTGTCAACACTTTGCATGCTTGATCTCATTTAATCCACCCTTTGGGGAGGTAAGAGTCACCTGCCTCAGGGAGAGGAAGAAACAGAGCCTCAGAGAGGTTAAGAAGCTTGCCTAAGTTTGCACAGCTGGTAATAGGTGAAGAGACATTCAAAACCAAAGTATCCGTCTTCCAAAAAGCATGTCAGCCACTCCCCACACCCTGCCTGTAGGGGCCAGGGGATTAGAGAAGATCTCATATTTCTGTCTTGGTCATTCCCAAGTGATCTCCCGCCCCCGAGCTCTAAGCAAATCATTGAGGATGTGTCTGGTGCCCTTTGCATTGAGTGAACCCCTCTGATCCTCAGAGCTGCGGAGCTCTGCAGACAAGCTCTTAGTAATCCGCACAGCCCACACGCCGGAGCTGCAGGAGCCGCGGGAGCTGGGCCACAGGGACTTGTCCTTAACCATACTCTGGTGCCCGTCTAGTTAGTAAACACACCTTCCTCGTGCATCTCTGATGGATCCAGTTACTGGGATATGTAGGAACAGCCCAAGTTCCAGAGGATTTGAAAACGATGAAGTAGCAAGCTGTGGGTGATGACGCAGGGAGAGGAGACAGGTCTGTGTAGGAGGCCTGGCTGGGGGGCCTCAGCGGGGCAGGAACTGGGTGGGATCTGGAGAAGAGAGTTGAGACACAGGTGCAGGTGGGATATCAGGAATGGGTAGGGGCGCAGCGAATCTCAGAGGCTGATGTCAGAAAAGCCTGGCTTTCCTCTGCCGTGCACTAGCCAGCTCTGAGCCCTTGCCCTTTCTCTTCAATAGGAATCTCTCTTCTATTTTTTTCTGGAGACGGGGAGTTGTCCATCTCAGTTTCCATGTTACAGTATTTTAGTTTCAACAGTTTGCTGCTAGGAATCTCCATGTAGTGTAATTTGGCCTCATGAGCCTGCCAAGCACTTCCAGTCCTGTTGTTCTTGAAGACATGCAGGTATCAAGGAGATGGGGAAGGCCTCAGGACAAGGCCTTTTAGAGGCCCTAAAGAGATATGTCTCTCCTCCAAATGTACATTAAAATATACTAAATTATAGTATATTAAATAATGTCACAGTTAAAATAACTTCTTTCTGAGCCAGGTAAGGTAGCACATGCCTAATCCCATTACTTGGGAGGCCAAGACAAGAGGACAACAGGTTTGAGGTCAGCCTCAGCAACTTAGTGAGACTCTTAGCAACTTAGCAAGGCTGTTTTAAAACAAAAAATAAAATAGGGCTTGGAGGTAAAATGCCTTTAGGATCAATCCCCAGTAACACACACACACACACACACACACACACACACACACACACACACCCGATTCTTCCTGGATTTTTTTCCTAAAATCCTGAATCACTTTTATTTTTTCCAACAAATATAAACTTTCCTAACAGACTCAGTGTGCTTGCTTTCTAATATTTGTAGTGCCAGAACAAGCCTCCATTCAGCCCTTTGGGCTGTCCAATCCCAAGGGAAAGTTGGGGGATGAGCAAATCTGCTTCAGTGGAAACAGCACAGCTCTGGCCTCTTGGCCCCGAAGCCAAGCACTGGACCAGGCCGGGCTGGGCTCCCTCCTCCTCAGGAGGCCCCAGAGCCCTTGATGGTCGCACACCCAGAGCCAAGATGGAGAGCCCAGGCCTTGTTCTCCGATGTGGCCCAGCCAGCAGCTCTTCCTGCTGTTTCTTGTGACTGCTGCTCGGGAAGCAAGGAGTGTAGACTTTGTTGTCACTTGGCACCGTCCAGGGACTGGAAGTAATGTCTTTTACCTGATCGGCAATTTGATGTGGCTGTTTAACAACCCGATTAATCAAACCCAGCTCATCCTGTTAGAATTAATGAGCCTAGGAAATCCTGCCATGAACAATGAGGGCTTCTGCCCCTCCCCCAGCACCTCTCTCCTGGTTCCTTCTCAGCATCATAGAACACCTGCTCCATGCGGAGGCTGTTAGGCCTCAATGGGTGTGATGAGCAGGCCAGCCATGTGGGCATCTCCTGCTTCTTCTTTTCCTCTCCCAGGCACCTGAGCTGCCCACCAGAGGCCAGAGGTTAGCCATGATTTAGAGACACTAAACCTCTGGCTCATCAAACAGATATGCCTGTGCTCAGCTGTTAAAGTTGGACTGTCTAACTGTACCAGGAACTGCACTAGGTGCTAGGGATGCAAAGATGGGTAAAAAATTGTCCCTGTGAGAGTGCCACAGTGTAATGACTCAGAGACAAATAGAGGAGTGCCATAGCAGGGGGTCTGGGAAGGACCTGGAGCCACAGAAGAAGGGGGCTTGTCAATTTTAGAGGAACAGAGTGGGGACCAGGGAGGGTTTCATGGGGTTGAGCCCCTGAGATTTTCTACCACCAAGTTCATGCATTGCACATGTATGCACGGGGAGCCTGCACTGAAAAAGGTTCTAGGTCAATAAGGTAAACATGGTTCCCATTTTCAGAAAGTGCAGAAAACTTGAGAATACACTTGGTTTATTCATTTTTATTTACTCATTCAAACCTAAAAGGTTGTAGAGATGAGACCGGAGGATCCGGGTTCGCGGCCAGCCTCAGCTACCTAGTGAGGCACTCCGCAACTTAGTGAGACCCGGTTTCAAAATAAAGAATAAAAAATAGGGCTGGGGGTATAGCTCGGAGGTAGAATGCCCCTGGGTTCAATCCCCAGTACCGCAAAAAAAAAAAAAAAAAAAAAAAAAAAGGTTGTAGAGAGCCTTCTCGTATAGGGCTCAGCACTGAGGGAAAGGGGTGAAATGATGTAAACCTCACCCCTACCTTCCAGGGGTCCTTCGGAAGGTAGACAGGGACATGCTTAGGTGCTTATAGTTATGTGCTGAGTACTCTAACAGGGATGTGCCAGAGCCACTGAATAGGAGACACTGGATCAAAGCACTGGGCGCAGCCTGGAGAAGTCAGGGGGGACTTCCTGCAGAAGGTGGCATTAGAACCATCTTGAAGACAAAGAATAGCAGTTTGGCAGGTAGATCAGGTGCCAAAGGACATTCTAGAGTTCATCTAGGCCAAGGATAGGATTTCAAGTGATAGGAATTGAAGTAGAAGGGAAAGATGATTCCAGAAAGCTTGGAAGGGAATGGCTGGTTTTATAGTCTGCAGTGAAGAATGTGATTAAACTATACAGATGGAGATCTGAAGCTTAGAGGCCAGGAGCTCCTGGACTTGCTTATTCATAGTTGGTAACAAGGTGCAGTTTCAAGAATAGCAAAATCCCCAAGTTAGCAGGGATGTGGCTCAAGTGGCCACGTCACAAACATGCCAGCATGGGGCTCAGGATTGGGCTTGCATGGCATCTCAAGGGTCCTTTGATGGGGCAAGACAGAAGAGCTGGATCCAGAATAAATGAGCTGGGTGTGGAGACATGCAGAGCAAGGGGGGAGGAGGCCGTGGGCAAGGCCAGAGGGAGCACGGATGGGGGAGGTGGGTGACCCAACAGCTAGAGTGTATGGGAAGGTAAATAAAGGATCTGAGTGGACAGGGATTTAGTGAGCAAACATGGCAGACCCTAAGCAAGGAAGAGAAAGAACAGACAAGGGTGAAAGAGATCAGAGAGAGGGAGGATGAAAGAAGAGAAATGGATGAGACTCACAGAGGCGCTTTGCGGGGACGATGTCAGGAGATGCAGATGCAGGTTTCAGTCAGGGCCATCTGACATATTGCAGGAAATGGGAGTGAATGGGCCAACCCTGTGGTCCACTCACGAGGGGTTTCAAATCCTGACCCCAGCTTGGCTAAGTCCTTTGCCTCCCTGCTTCTAGTGCCCCCAAGCCGGGCTTTTGATCTTTGTGTCAAAGCTGGCTGGAGTGGCTCAGGCCTTTAGCAAGGGCATTGGTCCAACCCCCAGGGTCCCCAGGATTCAAGCTCGCCCCTGCTTTTCTTTCTCAGGAACCCAGGGTGAGAGACTTCACCCAGAAGGCCTGGGTATGTACACATTGACCCGCAGGAAATGCAAAGGCTCAAGACCAGAGCTCTACACTCAGGCAAAATGACCCTCACAACATATTTAAAACGTGCATTCCTTGATAACATTGGACTGTTCGAGGTTTTAAATAAACTTCCCTCTAGGGCTGGGGATGTGGTTCAGTGGTAGAGTGTTTGCCTAGCTGGCACAGCTACAGCTGGCCAGAGTGGCGGTAGCTGTCCTTTTAACCCCAGGCCTGAGCCCTCCAATCCGCACCAGCTGTCTGCCTTCATTTGTGCTGCTTCTCTGGATCTGAGGGAACTTGAGTTTGAGACCCTTGGCTGAGCTTTGAAAGGGAAATTCATGGAAATTCCGTCCATTCCCCCGTGGGCTGCAGAGGCTCCCACAGAAACCAACCCACTCACATTCACAGCAATCCTAGGACTCGGGTGGCACAAGAAATACTGGCCTGTGTCTTATCACGTAGGAGTAGAGGTTCAGAACTGTTAGTGGAGCTGACTGAAAATGCCTGGCTCCCAAGAAGGGGACACGGGGGCCCGGGTGTCTTCTGTGAACTCTGACAAAGCCTGCCGTGTGGCTCAAACCAGTCGTCCAGCTCCCAGCACTCTGGGGCTCCTGCTCACCGCCCTCTGCCTCTCTCCCTGCAGGGGGAGCTGCTGAGCCCGTGCCGCTGCGACGGCTCGGTCAAGTGCACGCACCAGCCCTGCCTCATCAAGTGGATCAGCGAGCGGGGCTGCTGGAGTTGCGAGCTTTGCTACTACAAGTACCACGTCATCGCCATAAGCACAAAGAACCCTCTACAGGTGAGCGCGGGGCTGGGGGGCGAGGGTCCCGGGCCAGGGGCCTCCGCGTCAGCCAGTCAGCCGCCTTAGATTCAGGGCGGTTTGACCCCAGGAGCCCAGGAGCCACCGGTGAGGGAGGGGATGAGGGGATGGGGGGATGAAAGGTTTTTGTGTGTGGGTTTTGTTTTTTCTTAAGCCTCAGCAAGAAGAGGAAAGTGTGGGGCAAAGAGAGAAATAGATATAGAAGAAAAGGAGTGAAGAGAATCTGATGGGAGACAGAGAATAAATAAGAGACTGGATGAGTTGATAAGTGAATGAGGAAAGGAAAGGAGAGAGGGAGAAAGAAAGAGAAAAAAGTCAGAGAGGAAGGGAAAGAAGGAAGGGAGGGAAGAAAAAAGGAAGGAAGGAAGAAAGGGAAGGAGGAAGGAAGGAAGAGAGAGGGAGGAAGGAAGAGAGAGAGAGAAAAGCCAAAGGGCAGGAGAAAGCAGACATGGGATAAAGACAGGGTGGGAAAGGTGAGGACTGAGTTAAAGTAAAGGGCTGGAAAAGAAGAAACAGGGGCGACAAGACTCAAGGGCACTTTTCAAACTTTAAAGTGCATGTAGCTCTCCTGGGGTCTTGTCAAAATGCCA
>PVLC010020010.1:0-29792 GCA_004027655.1 Graphiurus murinus | reverse complement strand
CACACACACACACACACACACACACACACACACACACACTATATATATATATATATATATATATATATATATATATATGGGAAAGGATTGGTTAATTGATCATGCTGAGAAAACTTTACAGAGGAAAGTGAATTTGGAGCCTTAGCTCACCATATATATGTGAATTTCTTAAGAGTAAAGTACATTAGCTGGGGATGGTGGTGAATTCCTATAATCCCAATACTCAGAATGCTGAGACTGCAGGATTGCAGGTTTGAAGCTAGCCTCAGCAATGTAGCGAGACCTTGTTTCAAAAGAAATAAAAGGGCTGGAGTGTGTAGCTTAGAGGTAGAATGCCCATGAGTTCAAGTCCCAGTACCCCCCCCCACACACACACCACACACACAAAAATACGAGTAGAATTTTGGCAGAAAACTTAAGGAAATGTTTGCTAATCTTACAAAAAGTTCACCAGGGTGAAATATTTGCAACATTGAAAGTCACACACAAAAATATCTAGAATACAGGAAACTCCTGGAGATAGCAAGGATGAAAAGAATACAAGAAGCCCAACGGAACGATGATGAAAATTGAAGAGCAATTTCAGAAGGCTAAACCACATCCAATGGCTAACCAGTTTTTGATAGGTTTGTATATTGCCACAATGAATAGACGTGTGTGTGTGTGTGTGTGTGTGTGTGTGTGTGTGTGTGTGTTTACTGGGTATTAAACCCAGCAGCATTCTTCCTCCAAGCTACACCCCCAGTCCTTTTTTAATTTTTGTTTTGAAACAGGGTCTTGCTTGATTGCTGAGTCTTGCTACATTGCTGAGGCTGTCCTCAAACCTGCGATCCTCCTATCTCAGCCTCCCAAGTACATGGGCCACCACTCTGGGCCCCCATGCTCTTAGTAACTTGGCTTGATCTTGCTGGTTTAAAAACAGCTTTCATTACAGCTGCAGCACTTGCCCTGACTTGCTCACTTTCCTGTTCATTTGTGTGTAAACTCCCTCTAGCTGTCTCACCACCCTCACACCCTGCTCCAGGCACACCTTTGGGCGTGTCAGGAACACATTCATCACAGAAGCATTTTTGTGCCACAAAGCTTTTTTCCAAGCTTTTTTGCCAAGAATCCAGTTGCCAGTTCTTGAGGGTTTCAGCTTCTTTCTTCAAAATTGAGATGCAATATATACACCATAAATTTCACCTGTTTCATACGTACAGTTCAGCCAGACACAGTGGCCCATGCCTGCAATCCCACCGACTTGGGAAGCTAAGGCAGGAGATGGCAAGTTTGAGGCCAACCTGGGGAACTTACGGAGACCCTGTCTCAACATAAAATAAAAGCTGCCAGTGGAACTCACTGGTAGAGGATCTAATGTGCAGGGACCTGGGTCCCATACTCTGTACTAGAAAAATAAAAAGGTACAGTTCAATGGTTTTTAGAATAACAGTGGTTATGCAATCATTACTCTAAATCTAGAACGTTTTCATCTTCATAAAATAAAAAGTACCCATTAATCAGCTTTATTCTTAATCAAGCATTCCTTCCCCCTCCAGGGTAGGAATAATAACCTCCACGCTGGTCACTGCCAACAGAGAAATGTGCAGCCTGGGGCTACACAGGAAAAGGTTATCATTTGGCAGGCTATGCCTGGATGCACACCTGGAGGCTTGAGCAGGCTGTGCAAAGACGTCTTATTCAATGTGGTTGGGGTTTTGTTGTTTTGCAGGGCTGAGGGTAGAATCCAAGGCCTCACACAAGCTAGGCAATCACTCCCCAAGTGAGCTACGGCCCCAACCCCTTCAATATGTTTTTGAAAAGTGTGTATGGCAGGAGTAAAAGGATGTCCAGGGGAAGACCCCCGTCTTCTCTGACCCCCTAAAACCAAGGCAACACATTTAGTAGTTTCTTGTGTCTGTCTCCTGGAGAGGGCCTCTTTGCTGAGACTTTTTTTTGACCCCTGGGGATTGAACTCGGTCTGGAGCATGCTAGGCAAGTGTTCTACCAGTGACCTACATCCCTCGCTGATAGTTCTGCAATGTACATTCTTTGCACAGGAAAGAGAGCTGGGGAGTGGAGCATGATTGCAAGGCCAAGGTCGGTCGGAGGACGTGCCTCTGCTTTTCCTTGAATACCGACCTGGATAGCCTGCCAGAGTCCCACACTAGATGATCACACGCCTGCCCAGGCGGTACTACTCAAGAACTTGAACCTAACTGTGCTTGCAGGTTAAGGTCCTTTGTCGTCTGCACCAGTGGCACCAGCCCAAGTGGCACCAACCTGAGGGCCTAGCCAGGAACTGTATCCAGAGCGGCAGCGTATAAATGCTCAGTGAGTAAATGTGTGCGAGCCGTTTAAGGGTTTAAGGGTATCTGTGTGCTGAGTGAGCACGCGTATATGCTGGGTGAACACCTGTGTGTGTGTGTGTGTGCATATAGTGTACTTGCACTGTGTTCACACACTGTGAGGATGTGTGTGCATTCTGTAGGAAACTGCACCCTATATCTGTCTACACTTTTTAGTGTATGAACTGTGTGGAAAGGTGTGTTTACGCTGGGTGTGCACGTTGCGTGTGCTTGCTGCGTATAAACATTGTTATGGGCTGTGTACACACTGCGCAGATGTGGCGTATGTGTACATTGTAAGTTCGGCAATGTGTAAGGATGCCTGTGCGCGCTGTGTCAAGACTGTTATACAGTGCACGTTTTACAGGTTTACGGGTACTATGCACGCATTGTGGGGGCGGGGGGACTGCGGTGTACATTGCCGGAGCCTGTGGGTTCCTCACTCCCTGAGAACCGGTGCGCACATCGCACGTGCACATCCCGCGCGCGCCCGCGCGCAGTTGGGAAGAACTGCTGCGCATGCGGTTGCGCGAGGGTCCCGTGCGGCTCAGCGGGCCGGTGTGAGGACCGCGCGCACGGTGTGAGGACGCGTGCGCATGCGGACGCGCGCGGGGCTGGTGCGGCGCGGCTAGCGGGCAGTGCGCCTGTGCGGCCGGCTCATCCCGATGGAGCGCGGCGGCGGTTTCGGTGCGGGAGCCCGGGCTGAGGGGGCTGCGCGGGGTGCCCCGCAGACCGGAAAGATAGCTGAGTCTAGCGCGGTGCGGACCTCGCCACCCAATCACCGGCCTGCAGGTAGGGCCCTTGGAGTCCGCGGCGTCTGCGGGTTCGGGACCCGGGGGGCGGGGCGGGCCACGCACGGCAGCGGTTACGGAGCGGTGGGGGGCTGCGCAGTGGTTGGCCGAACGCCCTTGCCCTGGCTTGGGGTCACTTGAGCGCGGGGTCTCCAGGCCGCGCCTTTGCGTGTGAGTGACGAAGTACCCTCCTGCCGTGGCCTGGGTGAGTGGGTGCGCCTGGCCGTGGCATAGGGAGGGGGGCAAGTGTGTTCCGGATGGAGGTTCTGGGCCCACGCTTAGTGCCCGAGGGGGACCCGAGATGCCGGCCCCTGGCTTCGAGAACCAGCCGGCGTGGGGGGCACTGGGGTGGACCGAGCGGACCCCTGGGCTCTCCTGGCCTGCGCATCCGCCCTCTCTGCGTCCTGGAAAACGCGCAGGAGCTGTAGCTGCAGCCTGCGGTCAAGGTGGCTCAGCTTTGCGCTTCTTGGCGCCCCCCCCCCACCCCCCGGGAAAAAATCCTCGTGTCACGCACTGGCAGGAGTGGAGGGAGGGAGTGGGCTCCGGGTTGGGGGACACCCCTCCCCCCGTCGCCCGTCGCCAGGATGCTTTCCCTGAGGTCTAGGATACGCTCCCCAGGTGCCTAGCTGGACTGCGGCCCCTTTGCGTAGCGCAAGCGAATGAGATTCCAGCCCGCAGGCTGCAGCTGCTGAGAAGCCTGGGGAGCTGGTTCTGGTTCTGCCTGCCCAAGGGGGAGATTGCGAGGACATTTCGCAGAATTTGATAAGCAGATCTTCATTCTTCAGGTGCTAAGGTTCTGTAAAGTGGTTGCAGGTAGTACGGAGGTGTGAGCAACGTGGGAACGGATTTCGTGATTTTTTTTCTGGCAGCATCTTTTCTTGCTTTTTTTTTTTTTTTTAATAATGTGAGCTATTTTTAAACATTTTTTAATGCAGCCTAACATGCATACAAAAACCGTACAAATTATAAATTTGGTGAATTATATTAGTGTTTTATATTACTGACTTAAAACACGCTTTTCATTTGGGGTATAGGGGAATATTTTCTGATTGGGCCTTCTGTTGCATCAGTCATAGAAGGTAGGGAATAGCAAATAATTTCCAGTTTGTGGGGTTTTGGGGGCAGGGGTAATGGATTTGAACCTAGGGATATTCTACCTGCCAGGTACACCGAGCCCTTTTTTTATTTTTTTATTTTGAAACAGGGTCTCGTTAAATTTCTGAGGCTGGCCTTGATTCTGTGATCCCTCATTCTCAGCCTCTCAAGTACTAGGATTATGGGCATGCACCACCACGCCCAGCTCCAGTTTTTTTTTTTTTTTTTTTTTTTTTTTTTGTGGTACTGGGGATTGAACTCAGGGGCATTCTACCTCCGAGCTACACCCCCAGCCCTATTTTTATTCTTTATTTTGAAACCGGGTCTCACTAAGTTGCGGAGTGCCTCACTAGGTAGCTGAGGCTGGCCGTGAACCCGGATCCTCCGGTCTCAGCCTCCCGAATGCTGGGATTACAAGCGTGCGCCACCACACCCGGCTCCAGTTTTTTTGTTTGTTTGTTTGTTTGTTTGTTTGTTTGTTTTTTCTGGTACTGGGGATTGAACCCAGGGGCATTCTACCTCCGAGCTACACCTCTAGTCCTATTTTTTATTCTTTATTTTGAAACTGGGTCTTACTAAGTTGTGGAGGGCCTCACTAAGTAGCTGAGGCTGGCTGCGAACCTGGATCCTCCTGTCTCACCCTTCCAAGTACTGAGATTACAAGAGTGCACCACCACGCCGGCTCCAGTTTGTGTTTTTATCATGCTTTTTTTTTTTCCCCCCTCGTGGTATTGGGGATTGAACCCAGGGGCATTCTACCTCTGAGCTACACTACACCTCCAGCCCTATTTCATTTTTATTTTGAAACAGAGTCTCACTAGCTCACTAGGTTGATGAGAGTCTCTCTTTCTTTTTTTTTTTTTTTTTGTGGTACTGGGGATTGAACCCAGGGGCATTCTACCACTGAGCTACACCCCCAGCCCTATTTTTTATTCTTTATTTTGAAACAGGGTCTCACTAAGTTGCAGAGGGCCTCACTAGGTAGCTGAGGCTGGCCACGAACCTGGATCCTCTAATCTCAGCCTCCCAAGTACTAGGATTACAAGTGTGTGCCACCACGAGAGAATCCCAACTTGCTAAGGCTAGCCAGGAACCTGTAATCCTCCTGTCACAGCCTCCCAAATACTGGGATATAAGTGTGGGTCACCATGCACAGCTTTGATGCTTTTTGTTAAAGGCAGAACCTAATAAATATCACAGGGTAGTAATATGAGTAACTTTTAATCTCATACTTCTGTTTTCATCCTTTTTGCTTCAGAAACTCATGCTGTATCTGGTAGGGAATAAACCACTCACCAGAACTGGTCCTTTCTGGCTATGGGGACCCTGTTGGATAAAACATTGGAAAGGGGAGGTTGTCTGAATTTCCAATTTTATTATATTAAGTTTAAATAATGGGTTATTTAGATGTTTTGTTGTACTAATGAGAGCCTGGAAGGGGCTGTATGGTTGGCGTTTCAGTTTATCTGGGATTTTAATTTATTTGAAGGAATTTAAAGGATGGATTTTTTTTTTGGTGGTACTGGAAGTGGAACCCTGGGGCATTCTACCTCTGAGTGACACCCCAGCCCTATTTTATTTTATTTTTATTTTATTTATTTATTTATTTTTTGCGGTACTGGGGATTGAACTCAGGGGCGTTCTACCTCCGAGCTCTACCCCCAAGCCCTATTTTTTATTCTTTATTTTGAAACCGAGTCTCACTAAGTTGCGGAGTGCCTCACTAGATAGCTGAGGCTGGTCGCGAACCCGGATCCTCTGGTCTCAGCCTCCCGAATGCTGGGATTACAAGCGTGCGCCACCACACCCGGCCCCCTATTTTATTTTTAAACAAGGTCTCACTAAGTTGTGGAGGGCCTCACTCAGCTGTTAAGGCTGGCCATGAACCTTCAATCCTCCTATCTCAGCCTCCCAAATGCTGGATTACAAGCACTCGCCACCACACTCGGCTTTTTATGGGGGCTGGAGGTCTCTGCTGGCCTTGAACTTGAGATTCTCTTCCCTCTGCCTCCCAGTTATTGCTAGTTATATGCGCATGCCACAGTGCCTGTCTAAGGGTAGGTGGTCTTTTTGGTACTGGGAATTGAACCCAGAGACATTCTACCTCTGAGCAACATCCCCAGCCCTACTTTATTTTTCACTTTGAATCAGGGTCTCTCTAGGTTACTGTGCACTGCTGGCCTCAAACCTTGATCCTCCTGTCTGGTGTTACAGGCATGAGCCAAAGCACCCAAATATGCTATTGTGTTTGTGTTACTGGGGATTGAATTCGGAGCATTATAGCTCTGAGCTACACCCCCAGCCCTTTTTAAATTTTTTTATTTTGAAATAGGCTCTCACTAGGTTGCTGAGAGTCTTGCTATGTTGCTGCAGCTGTCCTTGAATCTGTGATCCTCCTGTTTCAGCCTCCCAAATATTGATATTTCAGGCAGCATGCACCACCACACCCAGCTTGTGCTATTCTTTTTAATGCTTGTGTTGTATGCCCAGTATAACAAATGAGCAAGTGTCTGTTGTTTCAATCTGCTTACATAACTTTAGCCAGAAGATAGGTTCACCAGATCTCAACTGTCATGCTAGACTGCATCATTGTCACACAGGTCCTGTGCTCCTCCCAGCTCGAACTGCTCCCTTCTCCCCCTTTCCCTTCAGGGGTTCAATCTAGGCTTTTTCAGTCAGAATTAATGAACTTCCTCCTGACTGTGCCTGTCCTACTCCAGCAAAGCCCTCTTATTCTGCCTGTGTTATATTAATTTTCTGATTCCTCTGGGTGACTGTTCATTGGTTGCTCACTGTATGAGGGACTCCATGCTGTGGCTGTTGCTGTCATTAAAGCTGAATAGATTGAGGTCTAGACTGCCTGGTGTGAGTGCCAGCTCTGTCTTTCCTTCGGTGTTGCCAGGGAAAGTTATTTGACATCTCTGAGCTTCAGTTTTCTCACCTTTAAAATGGGCTTGAACCTGGGTGTGGTAGTGCATGCCTCTAATCCCACAGGAGGATTGCAGGTTCGAGGCAGCCTCTGCAATCTAGCAAAACCCTTTTTCAAAATTAAAAATAAGGCTGGGCATGGTGGCACATGCTTGTAATCCCAGTACTTGGGAGGGCGAGGCAGGAAGATTGTAGGTTTGAGGCCAGTATTAGCAACTTAGCAAGACCCTCTGCAACTTAATGAGACGCTGTTTCAAAATAAAATAGGGCTGGGAGTATAGCTCAGAGGTAGAATGCCCCTGGGTTTAATCCTCACTACCACAATAAATAAATAAAAAATGAAAAAGAGCAGGAGGTATAGCTCAGAAGTAGAATACACCTGGGTTCTATCCCCAATACCAAAAAAAAAAAAAATGGGTTTAAGAATCTAGGATGCTAGCCAGGCATGGTGGCGCATGCTTGTAATCTCAGTACTTGGGAGGCTGAGACAGGAGGATTGCAGGTTTGCGGCCAGCCTCATCTACTTAGTGAGGCCCTCTGCAACTTAGTGAGACCCTGTTTCAAAATAAAGAATAAAAATAGGACTGGAGATGTAGCTTCCCCAGTACCGAAAAAAAAAAAAAAAAAAAAAAAAAAAAAAAAAAAAAAAAAAAAAAAAAAAAAAAAAAAAAAAAAAAAAAAAAAAAAAAAAAAAAAAAAAAAAGCTAAGCCAGGCATGGTGGTGCATGCTTGTAATTCCAGTATGACAGGTTTACAGCCAGCCTCAGCAACTTAGTGAGGCCCTCCACAACTTAGTGAGACCCTGTTTCACAATAAAGAATAAAAAGCAGGGCTGGGGGTGTAGCTCAGATGTAAAATGCCCCTGGGTTCAATCCCCAGTAATTAAAAAAAAAAAAAAACCAGCTAGACATGATGGCACATGCTTGTAATCTCAGTACTTGGGAGGCTGAGACAGGAGGACCACAGGATTGAGGCTAGCCTCAGCAGCTTAGTGACACCCTGTTTCAAAACAAAAAATTAAAAAAGGGTTGGAGGATTCAGATCAGAGGTAGAATGCCCCTGAATTCAACCCCCAGTAATAAATAAGTAAATAAGTGTGTGTATAAAACAAAAAATAGTGCTGGGGGTGTACCTCATAGGTAGAATGCCTCTAGGTTCAATCCCCAATACAATAACAATAACAATAATAATATAATGATGTAGGAGATGGAACCATTATCTTGAGGATAAAGCAGTTAGTATCTGTAAAGCAGTACCCAACACACAGGAAGTGCTCTAGCTTGTTAGTCATTATTATCTCTGTGTATCTCCTCTATTAGATCATTTGCCTGAGGACAAGATTTGGGCCCAGGTTAGAGGTTCCTCCCTCAGTGCTGCCTTGTACCAGCAGGTGGCTGGATGGTCATCCTACTCTTCAGAGTTTCTGTGCTCAGTAGGTTTGTAATCAGTACTTGTCAATTGCATTATGATGGGGGCAATACACAGAGTTGAAAGCTCAGGAAATACTCATGAGTTGGATTAAATAAGTGTGCCAGTGGAGAAGTTTGAGATTAAGTAGAGCTACAATGCATGTTTCCTGAGGTCTCTTGAGCTTTTTGGTACATTTTGCAAGTAAATACTGATTTACTGAGTTGAACCTATTTGTCCATTGTTTCTGATAAACCAAAGCTCATGAGACAGAGAGATCTCTGAAATAAAAAGATTGAGTCATTACAGATGCTAGCCACAACAAAAGGAGCAGTCCTTGGTCAAGTTCCCTCAGCTACCAGTAGTCAGTCTAGATGGCCGTTGGAAAAATATTTGTGGATCCAAAGAACCAGAGTATACTTTATAATGAAAATTCGGAGAAAGAAGGTACAGTTATTTACATTGAATCTTCATTGGATTTTTTTTGATACTAGGAATTGAACCCAGGGACATTCTACCTCCAAGCTATACTCCCAACCCTATTCATTCATTCATTCGTTCACTCATTCATTTTGTAGTACTGGGGATTGAACCCAGGACATTCTACTTCCAGTCCAATTTTATTTTTTGTTTTTGAAACAGTCTCACTAGGTTGCTAAGAGTCTTGCTAAATTGCTGAGGCTGTCCTTGAACCTGCCATCCTCCTGTCTCAGCTTCCCAAGTACTGTGATTACAAGCATGTGCCACCACACCTGGCTTTATTTTTTATTTTGAAAAAGGGTCTTGCTAAGTTGCTGAGGCTGTCCTCAAACCTGCAACCTGCAATCCTCCTATGTCAGCCTCCCAAGTACTGGGATTATAGGCCTACACCACCACCCGACTTCTGTTGGCTATTGGTAAGAGTACTGCCAAAGGCTTTGGGGATAGGTAGGCGCTAGGAGAAGCAACCATTGTCTCTGAGTTGGGCCTGCAAGCAGGATATAAGAGAAAGGTTACAAACCTTTAAGGTTTCAACCTACATTCAAGAATGTAAAACTGTCTTTTGATTGATATAACCCATATCATCTTCTTTGTATCCACTGGCTCACTTTTCCCCCCTTATTTTTGGTACTGAGGATTGAACTCAGGGGCATTCTACCTCTGACCTACACCCCCAGAAATTTTTATTTTGAAGCAAGTTGTCACTAAATTTCTGAGGCTGGCCTTGAACTTGCAATCCTCTTTTCTCAGATTCCCAAGTACTGGGATTACAGGCATGCACCATAGTTCCAGTCACCCACTGACCCTTTTAATTTAGGACGTCTCAGAACTTTTCTCTTACCATTCCCTAGTAAGGAGGGAATTACTTAGAGTTAAGATGCAGTTACTTGATGTACTTTCAATTGCATATTTTCTATTTCCTTGCCCTAGAGCAGCAGAATATAGGGGTACAAATTGGAAGGTCAGGGAACCTCCCCCCAGGGGTTTGAAGTAGGGTAGGGCTGAACAGTAAAGGCTGAGAATTAGGTCACCAAGAAATCAGAGTGCTTAGCCAGGCGTGGTGGCGCACAATTGTAATTCCAATACTTAGGAGGCTGAGACCAGAGGATCTGAGTTTGCAGCCAGCCTCAGCTACTTAGTGAGGCTCTCCGTAACTTAGTGCCCCTCCTGGGTTCAATCTCCAGTACTGCAAGAAAAAAAATCAAAGTAAAAGTTGCACTTATTTATATTTTTACAGTGCTGGGGATTGAACCCAGGGCCTCATGCATGCAAGACAAGCGGTCTACCATTGAGCTGCTCCTCTAGCCCTCAAAGTTGCATTTAAAACCATTCTTAGGAGACAGGAATGGTGGCACAAGCTTGTGATCCCAGTACTTGAGAGGTTGAGACTGGAGGATCCAGGTTTGCAGCCAGCCTCAGCTACTTAGTGATGCCCTCCGCAACTGAATGAGACCCTGTTTCAAAATAAAGAATAAAAAGTAGGACTAGGGTGTAGCCCAGAAGTAGAATGCCCCTGGGTTTAATCCAATCCCCAGTACCACAAAAAAACAAAAACCAAAAAAAAAAATACCATTCTAAGGTGTGGTGGCTGAAGATTTCTTTAATAGATATAAATTTGTTTACAAAAGGACAACTTTACAAAGTTATGTCTGTGTCTTCAGTTTCTTAGAATAACCAACCCAAAATATACCAAAGAAGTCTATCTATTTTGCAGTGGATTAATCTCATTTCCTACATTCATATTTTGATGTGGTGTGCCTGGGTTCCAGTGCTGTCGTTTCTATTTCTTTTTTGAAGGGAAGGGGTGTTGGAGATCTAACCCAGGGCCTCACGCATGTCAAACGTGAACTCTACCACTGAGCTACAACCTCAGCTCTGTCATTTCTATTTCTAACTTTTATTCTTCTCCTTCAGGTACTCCATATTCTGCATTGGTTAATTGTTTGTTTTTTGGTACAGAGAATTGAACCCAGGGTCATTCTACCTCAGAGCTATACCCTCAGCACTTTTAATTTTATTTTTGTTTTGTTTTGAAACAGGGTCTCCCTAAGTTACTGAGAATCTCCATAAGTTGCTGGCTAAAACTAAAACTAACCACACCTGGCTGGTTAGTTTTAGTTTTGTTTTTTAAAAAACATTTCCTTTGTAATAATTACATTGATAGACTAATACAACAGAAGAATTCACGGGGTTAATTTGAGTAGGGGAAAGATAGAGGTGAATTTCTGGGGGATGTTGGTAAATATCCTAATATCCTAGTGGGCCTTCTTGGGAGGTTTTACCCCAAACCCTATCTTGGGAGGATTTAGTGAGATATAGTGCCTTATGATAGATGATATTGCCCAGTTTGGGGAGTGTCTGTGTCCTGAGTTGGCTTTGGATTTGGAAACTTCCTCTGGCCCCACCCTTCAGCTTCTTTGGAAAAGAATTGTACCAGAAGAAGGAGAGGAGGTGGTTGAAGGTGACTGCCCTTGGGGTGTTGTGGCCTGGAAGGGATTGCTCACTGTCTGCTGCACCTCTAAGGTGGCTCCCTTGCAACGTGAAGTTCACTGTCTCCTCATACGAGGCTCTGGGGTGGAGTGGGCCTCTGGATTTCCCTCACATCCTCCTTTGAGGTCAATCTAAATGCAAGCCCTGATCTACTTTGTTGGGAAGCATTTGTTTCCTTCTTGCCTAGGACCCCCCCCCCCTTTTTGAAAGCCTTGTGATTACTGTAGTTCAGGTTATGATTTAACAAAAGAAACACAGGTATGAAGCTAGGTGTAGTGGCACATATCTGTGATCCCAGTACTTGGGAGGCTGAGACAGGAGGATTGCAGATTTGAGACCAGCCTCAGCAACCTAGCAAGACCTTGTTTCCAAATACAAAAATAAAATAATAATGGCTGGAGATGTAGCTTGGAAGTAGAACGCCTCTGGATTCAATCCCCAGTACCACACACACACACACACACACACACACGTGCACAGTTCACTGGTTTTTAGTGTGGTCACAGAGCAGTGTAGCCATCAGCACAATGAATTTTAGAATGTTTTCATCACCCTTCCCCAAAGAAACCATACTCCTACTAGCCATCACTCCTCTACTCCTCATTTCCCCTCACCTCAAATCCACTCGTCTACTGAGTCTATAAAGACCTCTAGGCTTCTGCCTTGGCACTCCTTCGCTTTTGGTACATGCACATGTTGTACATGTTGTGGTCACCTAGAAGTCCATGGGCTTCATGCCTCAGAGGTGTAGAAGCCATCATTCTGCACTCGCATCCCTCAGGTCTAAGACTTGCTTTGCACTGAGGCCTTGCCTTTTCATCTCCTGTGCATCCCACTCCTCAGGGCTTGCGAAGCGCAGAACTTGAATGCTGTCTCCACAATAGTCTGTGGTCATATACTGCTACATGTGTTCACTTAACTCCCCAAAATGTAATGATTACTAATTGTTGAGCACTTATGTGCCAAGCACCGTTATAAGTACTTACTATACATTCCTCTACTTCCTTACTTCCACTCTTTTTTTTTCCCCCTGGGGATTGAACCCAGGGATGTTCTACCTGTGAGCTACATCCCCAGATTTTTTTTTTAGTACTGGGTATTGAAGTCAGGGGCATTCTATCTCTGAGCCATACCCCCAGCCCTATTTTATTTTTTACTTTGGAGCAGGGTCCCACTGAGTTGCTGAGGCTGGCCTTGAACCTCCAATCCTCCTGTTTCAGCCTCCCAAGTACTAGGAGTACAGGTGTGTACCACCATGCCTGGCTTTATTGCTTATTTATTTATATGTTTGTTTTTGTGGCACTGGGGATGGAACCCAGGGGCATTCTACCTCTGAGCTACACCCCCAGACATATTTTATTTTTTTATTTTGAAACAGAGTCTCGCTAGGTTATTGAGAGTCTCACTACTTGCTGAGGTTAGTCTCAAACCTGCAATCCTCCTATCTCAGCCTTCCAAGTGCTGGTATTACAAGTGTGTGCCACCACACCTGGCTTTATTTTTTTATTTGAAATAGAGTCTTGTTAAGTTGCTGAGGGTCTTGCAAAATTGCTAAGGCTGGCCTCAAACCTGCAATCCTCCTGTCTCATCCTCCTGATTACTGGGATTATAGGCATGCACCACCATGCCTGGTTTCACTACCCCTCTTTTTTGTGTGTGTGTGTGGTACTGGGGATTGAACTCAGGGGCATTCTACCTCCGAGCTATACCCCCAGCCCTATTTTTTATTCTTTATTTGGAAACAGGGACTCACTAAGTTGCAGAGTGCCTCACTAGGTAGCTGAGGCTGGCCACGAACCCGGATCCTCCGGTCTCAGCCTCCCGAATGCTGGGATTACAAGCGTGCGCCACCACGCCTGGCTTCACTACCCCTCTTTATACTGTTTCTCCTCATTTTAAAGATGTTTTAGTTATCTATTACTTTGTAATAAACCACTCCAAAAACTTACTAATTTTTCATATGTCTAGGAGTTGGTTGGTTCATTTGAGTAGTTCTTCCTGCTCCATTTGGGTCAGCTGGAGTCACTCCTGCCATGATAGTCACTTGGGAGCTCATTCAGACTTGAAATGTCCAACATGGTCTGTCACTGTTCAGTTATCTAATTACAGGGAGTCTGTCCTGTCAGCTGAGGTTCAAGAGTGAGAAAACATCCTAGTACTTGGGAGGCCAAGATAGGAAGATCACACTTGCGAAGCCAGCCTCAGCAACTCAGTGAAGCCCTCCGCAACTTAGTGAGATCCTGTTTCAAAAATAAAAACAAAATAGGACTGAGAATATAACTCAGAGGTAGTCTGCCCCTGGGTTCAATCCCCAGTAACACCTCCCCCCCCAAACCGTGAGAAAACAGAAGTTGCAAGTTCTCTTCAAGTCTGGGCTTAAGTCTCAGAATATCACTTTTTTGTGTGTGTGTGGTACTAGGGATTGAACCCAGGGGCATTTTACCTCCGAGCTACACTCTCAGCCCTGTTCTTTATTCTTTATTTTGAAATAGGGTCTCACTAAGTTGTGGAGGGCCTCACTAAGTAGCTGAGGCTGGCCGCGAACCTGCAATCCTCCTGTCTCAGCCTCCCAAGTACTAGGATTACAAGCGTGTGCCATCACACACTTTTTTTTTTTTTTTTCTGGTACTGGGGATTGAACTCAGGGGCATTCTACCTCCGAGCTATACCCCCAGCCCTAGTTTTTATTGTTTATTTTGAAACCGAGTCTCACTAAGTTGCGGAGGGCCTCACTAGGTAGCTGAGGCTGGCCGCGAACCCGGATCCTCCAGTCTCAGTCTCCCGAATGCTGGGATTACAAGCATGCGCCACCACGCCCGGCTCATCACACACTTTTACTGCATTCAGTGGTCAAAGCAAGTCACCAGGCCAGCCCAGATTCAAGGGGATAAGAAATGGACTCCACCTCCTAATGTGGGGAGTAGTGAACAGCTACTGGCAAAAGAGGAATTGTTACTGGTCCTTTTTAATGTTATCTACTGCAACAGGTAAATATATAGAAATTAAGAAAGACCAAGTAATTTGTCCAAGGGCATGCAGTAAGTAGCAAACCAGGCTTTATACCCAAGTGCTTTCAACTCCAGAGTTGTTTTATCTTATCTGTCTCTCCCTCCCTCCCTTTCTTCCTTCTTTCCTTTTGGAATGGGCCTCATGCATGCAGGCAAACACTGTACCACTGAACTATATCCCCAGCCCTTTTATTTTTTTGGTACTGAGGATTGAACCCAGGGACATTCTACCTCTACCTCTATTTTATTTTTTTAATTTGAAAGAGGGTCTTGCTGAGTCACTGAGAGTTTGGCTAAGTTGCTGAGGTTGGCTTCGAACCTGCAATCCTTCTGTCTCAGCCTCCCAAGTATAGGATTACAGGCATGCATCACCACACCTGACCTTAAAGTTTGTAATAGCCACATTAAAAAAAAAGGAACAGGTGAAGTTAATATAACATATCTAAACCAATATATCCAAAATATCATTTCAGCATGTAGTTAATATAAAAAATTATTAGATATCTCACATTCTCTGCACCATGTCTGTGACATTCCATTGTGTATTTTACACTTGTAGCACGTCTCCATTTGAACTAGTCACACTTCAAGTGCTCAATAGCCAGCTGTGGCTAGTGGCTGCTGTCTTGGACAGCACTGCTCTAAAATACCTCCACCACAGGAGAGTGTTCTGTGTTCTAGACTGAGCTTCATGGGCACTAAGTGTACTGTGGTATTGAGTGTGGTTGCTGTGCTGTCCAGTATAGTATGAAACTGTGGTAATGAGTCCAGCATGGATCTCTTCTGCATGTATGAGGTTCATGGAAATGGAAAGGTGCTTTGATAAAAGGGTCTCCCCTAAAATAAGGTCTAGATCTGCAGGCTCTTGAAGAAAGAAGCTGCTTTTGCTTTCCCCAGAGTGGGCAAAGGGCTGTGACTAGTGGGGTCCTTATATAGATTGTTGTCTTGGGGACCTGACAGACTGTGAAAATGGCACAGGCTTGACTTCATGGTGATTGTTAAGCAGTTATTGAAAGAAAGCAAGGCTAAAAATCATGGAACTGAGCTGGACATGGCAGTGCACTCCTGTAATCCCAGTACTTGCGAGGCTGAGACAGGAGGATCACAGATTTGGGGGACAGCCTTAGCTACGCAGCAAGACTCTCAGTAACCTAGTGAGACCCTTTTTCAAAATAACAAAAGGGGGCCTGGGGATGTAGCTAGGAGGTAGAATGCCCCTGAGTTCAATCCCCAGTACTAAAACAAACAAATAGAACTGTTAACTGTGGGAGGAGAGCCATGTTGGCGAGTTCAAGATCTCCCAGGATCTGTGTTGGGGTCTGGTTGAGGAATCCCTCCTGCTTGGTGGGGTCTGCTGAATTGGGATGCCCTGGGTTCTGTGAGGTTAAATCTGGTCCTCTCTCCCAGGGCCAGTCTGCTACCTTTCCTAGTACACTTGTTATGGAAGCCACCTACTGATTCTGACCAATCTGTTAGGATGGTGCCCTAACTCTGGGGATCACATTGTTGCACAGTTCAAGTGTATTCTGGAGTAGTTCCACCTCCCTTGTTCTACGGTTTTATGCAAGAGAGTTGGTATTGGTTATAGAGGGCCTTATTAGGTGGTGCCAGTTACCCAGCATCTACTTTAGGACCTATAGAAGTCCCTGCCCAGACTAGACCCCATCCCCAGGATTTCATTGGTCTTCCCTTTTGAAAGCTTAGTCCAAAAGAGTTGTCTGTTAGCTAGGTGTGGTGGCACACACTGTGATCTCAGAACTTGGGAGACTGAGACAGGTGGATCACAGGTTTGAGATCAGCCTCAACAACCTAGTGAGACCATTTCAAAAAACAAACAAAAAAGGGCTGGGGGTGTAGTTCAGAGGTAGAATGCCCCTGAATTCAATCCCTAGTCTCCCCCACACACACACACACACGAGTTGTCTTTTGGTTTAGCAAGCCAACCAGTTTGATATCCCAGTTGCTGTGATATACATACTGGATTAACTTGCTTCTCAGATTCATTTTTCTGTCTCTATCCTTGTTTTTCTTTTTCTTGACCACTCTCCATATTCTGTATTTGGTGGAGGAGGGGAAGAGTGCTGGGTATTCAACCCAGGGGCATTCTACCTCCAGGCCATACCCTATTTTACTTACTTAATTACTTGCGGTACTGGGGATGGAACCCAGGGGCATTTTACCTCCAATCTACACCCCCAGTCCTATTTTTTATCCTTTATTTTGAAACAGGGTCTCACTAAGTTGTGGAGGGCCTCACTAAGTAGCTGAGGCTAGCTGTGAATCCAGATCCTCCCGAGTAATGGGGATCACAAACATGCACCACCATGCGCGGCTCCTATTTTATTTTTTTATTTTGAGACAGGATCTCACTCAGTTGCTGAGGCTGGCCTCACACCTGCCATCCTCCTATCTCAGCCTCTGAAGTACTAGGATTACAGGCCTGTGCCACCACACTTGGCTTTCTGCTGTTTATATATTTTATATAGCAGCTTTAATTTCTTCTGAAAGGAAGGAGACATAAATGATTACCTATAATTAATAAACATAGAGCAGAAAATATCCTTGAAACTGAAGTCTTTCTCCAGGCACCTGAATTCCTTTATTATCTAGTGCTGTGCCATTAACTTGAATAACCATCCGAATTTTAAACTGGGCAAAATAGAATTTTCCTGCTGTGTGTGTGTTTTTTTAAACAACCTCTGCCCTGATGGGATTCCTGTATGTTCTCTTCCTTCAGCATTTAAGCATGCATTTTTAGCACTCCACTGACTAGAAGGGAACAGTATTGTGCACAGGGGCAGTATCACATTTTAGGAGGTTTTGCTCTTTTCTGTCTTATTAATTGAATGTGTTCACTTTGCTTGAGCACCAGTCAGGGGTGGCAAGTGGTGGTGAAATATTATGACAGCCTTTAGTGGAAATTTTCCTTGCACTTGAGTAACTCTTCTTGCAGTGGAGATATGTGCTGTGAACAAAATTTAATAGTGATCATTTTTGTTAACTAGATAACCAATATTATATAAGCAATTTTAAATACGTGTTCAGATCAAAAGCTTTTCTAAAAAATTGCTAATTCTAATTGCAGTTTTCTTACTGCAAAACATGTTCCTGCTCTTTTCCCCCTCCTACCCACCTAAATTTCCACTTCACTTGATTTTATTTTCATTAGTCACGAGTTTTTCTTAAAGAATAATTGCTTCTTATTAATGGTCCATTAATTTCTACATAATCTTAATCTTCTGGGAAAAATTAACCCTTTTTATAGAAGAACAATTAAGTGAGTCAAATGGACTGTTTCACTATATCCTGTTCAGCTTTAATTTTTCTTAGTTATCTTTTAGTTTTTCTCAGTTTCAACCGAGAAGCCTGAGGGGACTCGGTGCTTTTCTAGTGATGAGTGTTGAAAGTCCTTTGTGATACCTAATTTTATCTTTACTCTTTAAAAATTAAAAGGATTCTTTCCTTTTTGGTATGTAAAGATAATTTCAGAGTAAATACCTTATACTTGATTGTCTCAAGTAGGAAGTAAGACATACAGCAATGGCTAATAGAATTTTCTGTGAAGATGGAAATGTTCTAGATCTAAATTATTCTGTATGGTAACCACCAACCACATGAGCCTATTGAGCACTGAGGAACTGAATTTTTATTCGTATCTAATTTTTTTGTTTGCTTTTTTTGGTACTCAGGATTGAATCCAGGGGCATTCTACCTCTGAGCTACACCCCCTGCCTTTTCATTTTTTATTTT
Source organism: Graphiurus murinus (assembly GCA_004027655.1). Lineage (NCBI taxonomy): Eukaryota > Metazoa > Chordata > Mammalia > Rodentia > Gliridae > Graphiurus > Graphiurus murinus. Next base: position 11,516 of record PVLC010020010.1, on the reverse strand, counting down.
GAAACAGAGTCTCACTAAGTTGCCAAGGGTCTTGCTTAATTGCTGAAGCTGGTGTTGAACCTACTATCATCCTGTCTCCACCCTGCAAGTACTGAGATTACAGGCGTGTGCCACCACACCTGGCCTATATCTAATTTATATAGCCACATGTCACAGTGGCTCCCGTATTGGTTCCTGTTTTTTTTTGGTACTGGGGATTGAACTCAGAGGTGTTCTACCTCCAAGCCATGTCCCAAGTCCGATTTTATTTCTTTATTTGAAAGCAGGGTCTTACTAGGTTTCTGAGAGCCTTGCTATGTTGCTGAGGCTGACTTTGAACCTTCAATCCTCCTGTCTCAGCCTCCCAAGTACTGGGATTACAAGTGTGCACCACCACGCCTGGCTGTGGCTCCCATATCGGACTGTGCAGTTAACTAGATAATGACTAACCTTTCAAGATATCAGACATGAGTGCTGTGGCAGGGATAAGTATTGGATAATAATTTCTAAGACAATGAGCTACAGACATGTTTATTTAGGAACACAAGAAACGTACTTTCAAGGGAGATTGCAGGCCATCTCTAGAGTGAGGGAGATGCATTTGGGGTTCACAGCTCCTCTTTTACAGTAGACTTTCCTGCAGAGTGGGTAGAAAAAGGTATGTGAGGATGACATCAGTCCAGTAGTCCCAAGATGATTCAGGGTGTTTTGGATATTTCCCAGGTTCTGATGGGATCTTCAAGGACATGTCAGGCTCTATTATTATGATTGTAATGCAGCTGGTTTTGCTATCAGGACATGTCCTTGGGATTGCAGCATAGTGAGTAGGGCTCATTGGGGTCTGCAGTGAGAACACTTATTTCAAGGGCTACCAGAAGCCTTCCCTTGGCTGCCTCCCAAGATTAAGGCAGGCACCACAAAGAGGAAGTAGTTTTAGATCTCAAACAAGTTGCTTCAAACCTGTCTACTGTCATTTTCCCCTGTATAAGCTCTGGTGTTCAGCACTTGTCCCTTAGCCACTCTCAGATGCTTATAGGCCACCAAGAACAGAACCGGCAGGTAGCTCCTGTGGTTCCTATCAGATGTTTAAGGCAGTGATGAAACTAGTCGACAAGACTCTTTTCTGGATCCTGGTAGCCCTGGGGTGTCCATATTCAGCCAACCACTCTCTCTCCCTGTCTCAGCTTATCAGGTTGGCACCACTGAAAAGTAAAGACTGAAGCTAGATTCTTCAGTTACACAACTTGGTTGTAGAAACCAGATTGACTTACAGGAAATAACCAAACCATTAGATGAAACCTTTAGCTGTTAAGGATTTGGATGAGCTGTGGGGAGAACTTTTCCGGCCAATGGTTGGCAGGCAGAATTGGCAGGGACCTGGACCACGAGCACAAGCCAGAGAACCCCATGGTGGGACCTGAGTTTTATGAGGGCATTTGGGGGTATCGAACACCACAGCTCAATTAGTCATGTTTTCTATTCTCTAGAACATGCTCACTGACACAGACAAACCTTAGCTCTCTTATTCCAGCTTGCTCTTCACAAACTGTGGCCTTAGGTATTGGCCCATAGAACTTAGTCACTTGTCTGTAAATGAGATGACACACAAGGTGACCTTACTGGTGCTTGCCAGTTCTCTGACTCTGTAGTCTTCCATGGGCTGGCCCCTGCCCCATTATAGCCAAGCCTAGAGGTTCTGCTTCCTTCATCTCTCATGACCCCATCCCCACGGCCAATGTCTTGGGTAAGACCTGTCACTAGGACCTGACCTGCATTGTAAAAACCTGAGGGGCCTCTGTCCCTCTATCCAGATCATTTTCCGTGTCATGGATCTATCATGTCATTCTCTTGCTTTAACCTTCTCCGATATCTGCCTGTTATTTCCTAGAGAGTAGTCTAAACTGCTGATGAGGTTTCCAGGCATGTTCCGGTGGGGCTCCTGCTTACCTCTCCAGCCCTTTCTGGCCTGTTGAACACTAGTTTGTAGTGGCCAGCATACTTTGTAGCCATTTGCATCTGATTGCCTTGTACGTGTTGCTCCCTTTGCCCAGAATTTCCATCCTTTCTGTGTCTGCTGCCTTCATCCTTACCTACCCATCAGGATTTGGTTCATAACTTATTACTTCTCTGAAGACTTTCCTGACCACACACACTTTTGGTGGTTTTTTCCTCCTTTCTCTTCCATTTCTGATTACACTGTTAATTTTGCTAATATAGGTAAATTATGTATAAACAAAATGAAGGCTAGCATTTAGAAGTTAAAGTGCACAAATATTAAATATATAGTCTGATTTGTGTGTGTGTGGTATTGGGATTGAACCCAGGGACAGTCTACCGCTGAGCTATCCCAGCCCCCCCCCCTTTTTTTTTTGGTACTGGAGATTAAACCCAGAGGCATTCTACCTCCAAGTTATACCCTCAGCCCAGTTTTATTTCTTATTTGGAAACAGGGTCTCAATAAGTTGAGGAGGGCCTCACTAAGTTGCCGAGGCTGGCTTTGAACCTGCGATCCTCCTGTCTCAGCCTTCCAAATACTGGGATTACAAGTGTGCACCACCACACCTGGCTCCCAGCCTTTTTTTTTTTTAAATCTGTGGTACTGGAGATTGAACCCAGGGACATTCTACCCCCGAGCTACACCCTTAGTCCTATTTTTTTATTCTTATTTTGAAACAGGATCTCGCTAGGTTGCTGAGAGTCTTGTTATGTTGCTGAGGCTGTCCTCAAACCTGTGATCCTCCTGTCTCAGCCTCCTAAGTACCGAGATTACTGGCATGCACTACCATTCCAGGTTGTTTTAATTTGTTGTTGGGTTGTTTTGTTTTGTTTTTTATGGTACGAGGGATTGAACCTAAGGGCATTCCACCTCCAAACCACATCCTCAGTCCTATTTTATTTTTCATTTTGAAATAGAATTTAACTAGGTTGCCGAGAGTCTTGATATGTTGCTGAGGCTGTCTCGAAACCTGTGATCCTGCTGTCTTAGTCTTCCATGTACTAGGATTACAAGTATGTGCCACTGTGTCTGGCTTCTTTTTATTTCTTCAGTAGCATTGCTTTGCATGACTATATTACAGTTAGTTTTGTCCATTCTCTTGTTTATGGACAATTGAGTTATTTACTATTTAGTTTTTGACTAAAACTATGAATACCATCATGTTTAAGTACATATTTTGGTGCCCATACATTTTACTTGGGTATATAACTAGGAATGGAGGTGCTAAAATCACAGAATAGGCATATGTTCAGTTTTAGCTTATATTACCAAACCATTTTACAAAGTAAACTTATATTTGGTTCTTTTTGCTGCTTTAACCAATTACCACAAATTTAATGGCAAAATATATTTATTATATTTTACTTCTGGAAGTCAGAAATCCTAAAATCAAGGTTTCTGCACAGCTTCTCTGAGGGCCATAGTGGAGAATCTGCTTCCTGCATTCCTGGGCTCACAGTCCATTTCTCAAGGTCAGAGAGCATCTTTCATGTTCTCCGTCTCCACCTTCCACTTCCATTGTCACATCTGTTCATTCTGACTTTAACTCTCCCACCTCCCTAGTGATTACTGTGGGTCCATCCAGAAAATCCTGAATAATCTCTGTCTCTGGAGCCTTAACTTAATCACATCTGCAGACTTTTTTTGTCACATAAGGTAACATATTCACTGGTTCTTTTTTTTTTTGGCAATACTGGGGATTGAACTCAGGGGCATTCTACCTCCAAGCTATACCCCCAGCCCTATTTTTTAGTCTTCATTTTGAAACAGGGTATCACTAAGTTGCAGAGGGCCTCACTAAGTAGCTAAGGCTGGCTGCGAACCCAGATCCTCCAGTCTCAGCCTCCCAAGTACTGGGATTACAAGCATGCGCCACCACGCCTGGCTCTTATTAACTGATTCTGAGAATTAGAACATACACATTTCTGATTGAGAGGGCATTATTTTGCCTACCACATGGCTATTCAATTTTGCACATCCACAGCCATCACATACAGTGAACCCTTTGCTGCTCCAGCAATAGCTTTATTGCATTTGCCAACATTGCATTATGAATATTTACATATCTCTGTTTTTACTAAACTGAACATTGATTCATGAAGCAGTCTATATTAGCTGATTTAATAAATGTTTCTTGAGCCGGGTGTGGTGACACACACCTGTAATCTTAGTACTTGGGAGGCTGAGACAGGAGGAGCACAAGTTCAGGAACAGCCTCAGCAACCTACTGAGACCCTGTTTCAAAAACAAAAAATAAAAGAGGCTGGGGGTGTAGTTCAGAGGTAGAATGTCCCTGGGTTCAATCCCCAGTAACAATAAAAAAAACCACTCCTTGGATGCTAAGGGCTGAGGGTAGTTTTCAGCATAACAGGGAAGCAAAGCTGAAAATGTAAATGAAAATCAATGCTTATAGTACTATATCTGCCTCATCACCTGGATCTCAGATAGGTAGGGTTCCCCCCCAATAAAAATAAGACCAGAGCAAAGAACCGACCTTCCATCTTCTGCATTCATGTTGTCTTTTCTGAGATAGTTAATGTATAGGTGAGTAACACCCTAGAAGGAAATTTGGGCCTCAACTCCTAAGGGCGTTGGTTGGAAATGACTTCATTGTGTATGTAAATGAGAGAAAAACATAGTTCCAGCAGGCTTCTGGGGAGCCTGATCTTGGACCTTCTGCAGAAACGAAGGTTTTCCTTTTCCCAGGACTCAGCTCATGTAGCAGTGTACTGCAGCTTCTCACTTGCAAGACTTGAAGGTACGTAATGCTCTCTGGATCTCAGGGAATGTCATATGCATGGACTGAAACCCACTCTGGAAGCATGAGGTCAGGATGTTGAAGAAGGTGAAGCCAGAGTATAAATGAATTTCTGATACCCCTGGACACTGGGCAGTGGGTTCTGATGGCTTGGTGCTAGAGAGACCCAGATGTTGGGATTAATAGAAGACAAGAGGTATACAGGATTGTGGCTTCTTTTGGGCACATCCTGATGGGAATAACGACTTGCCAAATTCTGTTTCACTTCCTAGTCTGCTTTGTTGGTCACATGCCTGGTTTCAAGGGGGCTGTAAGGTTTCAGGGGCCTCAGTCTTAGCTTTCTTGGCCACCACATTGCTGGCAGTATTCCTGTGGCCTGGCATTACTTTGACCCTTTGAGGTCCTTTGAGGTGTGCGGTATGTGTGTGTGTGTGTGTGTGTGTGTGTGTGTGTATGTGTGTGTGTGTGTGTGTGTGTGTGTGTGTAACATTACAGGTAGGCAGAGGAATTCCTTAGAAGCTCATGGGGAAACCTCTGTTTTCTACCCACACCTTAGGAGTTACTTTGACAGGCTTGTGCAGGACTTACCGGCTTGTTTAAAAAAACACTGACAGTGTCACAGCTTTGGCAATTTGAACAATTACACGTGTGTTTCACAGACTGATCTGAAACAAACCAGCCATACCAGAATGGAGGTGTGTAGGGGCTTTGAGTTGTATGACCAGTACGCATACCACAAGGGCTTGGGCCATGTATTTATGGAGTAAGTGAATTTTTGGACATCTACTCCTCTTTGCTATGTCTGAGTTGTAGAGGTCAGGTGGCTGCATTCATGTTGAGAATTGTCCCTTCAGGGTCTGCACCAGCTCTCTCTCTGCTCCCTGTCATCTTGGACTAAGGAGGCTGAGGGATTGATCTTTTAGAGTTCCCTCTGTAACTCCAGGTCTGGAGTGGGTCTCGAGAGAATGTGGGATAAGCTGCTTCCTGTAGGCAGTTGGGCCTTCACTTTTTCCATGACAGATATTGGATTTCCTCTGGACATTTTCTGAAGCAGAAGGGGAATCCCTCACCTTGTGGGTCAGGAAGTTCTTACGTTGATACAAAATTCTCGTTGTGAAATTTCCCTTTGTGAAAGGGTAGAAAAACCACTGGCATCCTTTTTGAGAAACCTCCCAGTCTCCATAAACAGTGACAGATTCCTTCCATGGGCTACACCATTGCAGTTCCTTAGACCCCCCTGACACGACTCTTTATTTGGTGTTTACTCCTATGACATTGGTGTCTCCTCTGTTTATACAAATTGCCCATAAGATAGCTCTTTCATGTCTTCATTTTTTGGTATTTTTATGGTACTGAGGATGGAATCCAGGAATGTTCTGCCACTGAGCACTCCCAGCCCTGTTTGTTTGTTTGCATGTACTGGAGCATTCTACCATTGAGCCACACTCCAACCCTTTTTATTTTTATTTTTATTTATTTTTTTATTTTTTTGTGTGGTACTGGGGGTTGAACTCAGGGGCATTCTACCTCCGAGCTATACCCCCAGCCCTATTTTTTTATTCTTTATTTTGAAACCAGGTCTCAGTAAGGTATGGAGTGCCTCACTAGTTAGCTGAGGCTGGCCTTGAACCCGGATCCTCCGGTCTCAGCCTCCTGAATGCTGGGATTACAAGCTCGAGCCACCACGCCCAGCTTTATTTTTTGTTTTGAAACAGTGTCTTGTTAGATTGCTGAGGCTGTCCTTGAACCTACAATCTTCCTGTCTCAGCTTACCAAGTACTGGAATTATAAGCATGAACCACCATGCCTAGCTTTTATTTAATATTTTGAAACAGGGTCTCCCTATATTGCTGAGAGTCTTGCTCTGTTGCTTGAGACTGTCCTCTAACCTGTGGTTCTCCTGTCTCAAACTCCCAAGTATTAGGATTACAGGCACGTACTACCCTTCACCTCTTTTTTGGTTAAGAGTTTATGACACCATAATCTGTTAAGATACTGTCTTGACCACTGACTCACTGACTAACTTGTTAGTTTCTTGGTCTGCTTTTTTTTTAACCTGTAAAATGGGGATAATAATTGAAATTCCTCATGGGATCGACACAAAGTTTATATGAGGTAATGTATGGAATGTGTATAGCACAGTGTCTTACAAATTGGTATTGCTCCATGAAGTGGAGATGTGCTCATCATCTATCAGTCAAGTACAGTACAGGATTCCATACTGGATATATATGGACATTCTTTTTTGTTATAGTATACATTTGTATCAATATGTTTGTATTGATATACTTATTTATAGTCTTTGCCTTATGAGTAGCTTGTGACCTAGTTAGATAGGCTATCTCTAACTTACTATAATCTAAGACAAGTACTGAAAAATACCAAATAAATGGAAATATAAAAGTGGACTATAATACCATAGATGAGCAAACAGTTCATTCTGGCTGGAGGAAGATAGTCACACTTCTGAGCATGTGTGAGTCCCCACAGCAGGTGATTTCTTTCTCTCCCTCCCTTCCTTTCTTTTTTGTCTTTCTTTTCTGAAACTGGGTATTGAACCCAGGGGCATTCTACCTCTGAGCTATAGTCCCAGTCCTCCTCCTTCTCCTCCTCCTCCTTCTTCTTCTTCTTCTTCTTCATCATCATCATCATCAATCATCATTATTGGTACTAGGGATTAAACCTCGGGGCTTTCTACCTCTGAGCTATACACCGACCCTTTTTATTTTTATTCCATTTTATTTTATTGGAACTGGGGTTTGAACCCAGAGGCATTCTACCTCTGAGCTACACCCCCAGCCCAATTTTATTTTTTGTTTTGAAACAGTTTTGCCAAGTTGTTGGCAGACTCGTTAAGTTGCTGAGGCTGGCCTTAAACCTGCGATCCTCCTGTCTCAGCCTCCCAATTACTGAGAATACAGGTGTGTACCATGATGCCCAGACTTTTTTTTTCTGTTGTTGTTTTTTGTTTTTGTTTTTTTGAACAAGGTCTTGCTAAGTTACTGAAGGTCTTGCTAAGTTGCTGGGGCTGGCCTCAAACCTGTGAAGAACCTTCTGTCGTAGCCTCTCAAATACTGGTATTACAGGCATATCACCACACCCGGCAGCAGTGAGTGACTTCTTTGGTAGGAATAGCCTCTTACGACCATTTTATCCATTAAGTATGTAGTTCAGTGGCATTAAATACATTAGCCATGTTGTGTAACCATTACCACTGTTTCCAGATCTTGTTCATCATCCCAAACAGAAACGCCATATCCATTAAACAGTAACTCCTATTCCCCTTCTTCCTAGCCCCTTGTAACCATTGTCATTTCTGTGTCTATCTACTTGATTATTCTAAGTTCCTCATATGAGTGGAGTCATACAAAATTTACCCATTTGTGACTGTCTTATTTTACTTAGCATAATATCTTCAAGGCTCATCTTTGTTATAGCATGTATGGGAATTTCTTTCCTTTTTAAAGACAAATCATTCATTGCGAGGACTTACCACATTTTGTTTTTCTGTCAGTGGACAACTTGGATTGCTTTCCCCTTTGGGCTGTCATGAAAAATGTTGTATGAATGTGAGTATGCAGTTATCTGAGTTCCTGCTTTCAATTATTTAGGGTTTATACCCAAAGGTGAAATTGCTGTATTATATGGTAATTTTGTCTTTGGCCCTGGGTGTTAAGAAAACACTTTAAGTCAGATGCATGCCTGTAATCCCAGCATTTGGGAGACTGAGGCAGGAGGATCTCAGGTTCCAGTGAAGCCTCAGCAATTTAATGAGACCTTGTTTCAAAATAAAAAGGTCTAGAGTGTAGCTCAGAGGTAGATTCTGGGTTCAACCCCCAGAACCATACAAAAAATAAAAAACAGTAAAATTTATGGGGAAGTCCGGTATGGTGGTGCATACCTGTAATCCCAGTAGTTGGGAGGCTGAGACAAGAGGACTGCAGGTTTGTAGCAAGCCTCAGCAACTTAGTGAGCCCCTCCACAACTTAGTGAGACCCTGAGACCCTGCTTCAAAATAAAAAATAAAACAGGGCTGGAGGTATAAATTAGAGGTAGGACACCCTTGGGTTCAATCCCCAGTACCCCCCCCCCCCGCACACACAATTTATGGGGATATAATTCACATTACAAGTTTCATTATTGTAATGTATGCAGTTCAGTGGTTTTTAGAATATTCACAAGGTTGTATAATCATTCCTACTAGTCACTAATTTTTATACCTTCTTAGGAACTACAGGAGGAGAGAGAAAATCTTGGGGGTGGCTTGGGTATCAGGAGGGACTTTCAGGATTAGTGTGAGACTCTTTAAAAATAAGATTATTTGTACCAAAATCCTTGAAATGCCACATAATCTTTAGCAAGAATACTCTGCCCACTACAAGGTTTTCAGTCCTAAGGTTCAGAGAGGCTCCCCTGCCACCTGGCATAATTTCAGCTACTCATGAGGCCTTCTTTTATGGAGCAGGATGTTGAAGAACCTCGCAAATGGGTCAGACTCCCCAGCAGTGCTCTGGAAGCCTGGTTCTGTGGAACTGAAAGGCCTTCCTGCCGTGTTTGCTTTGCCATGTAGACTTCTCTGGTTCAGAACTACTTCTGTTCCTCCTTTGGTTCTGATCCCAAATTCTGCAGCTACTTACATTTCCAAACATAAAGCAGGTTGTTTACAATAAATGCCTTAAATATTTGATGTTTAGATTCACATTACTCTGCTTTGGAGCAAAAAATGAAACTCCTTTGCTTTTGTTATTACATGCCATTTGTACACACCAGGGTGCTCTGGTTTTTCCTCATTCTCATTATGTAGTTATGGTTTTAATAGTTCATGTTTTAAGCATGGGTTTATTGTGATTTTCTAAAAGTTAGCCAGTTTTCTTTTTATCCCCAGTGCTAGGGATTGAAACCAGGGCCTTGAGCATGCTAAGCAAGCCCTCTACCATTGAGTTACATCCCCAGCTCTTTTTTTTTTTAACATATCATACAATTCCCTCATTTAAAGTTTACAGTTCAACAGTTTAACAGTTTTAGCATATGCGGAGTTGTACAAACATCAGAATAATCAATTCCAGAACACTTTCATCACTTCACAAAGAAGCTTCCCACTCATTAGCAGTCACACCCTATTTCCTCTCAACTCCTAGCCTTAAGCACCCAGCCACTAATCTACTGTCTTGACAGGGTTTAGGCCCTTTTCTTGCATCTTTGTTTAACTGATTTCCCTCCTCTAAATGGTAAGCTACCACTCTTTTTCCCCTCCCTGTCATATTCTTACCTTTTTTGACCGCCCCCCCCCCCATGCCCCTGCCGCCTCCTTCTCTCCTGTCATCTGATATTAGGTATAAATCCTCCATAAATAGTTCTCAAATTGGATGAATTGGTGGATGGGGCATAGCTGTAAGAATTCATCCTATAAAAGCAGAGATGGATAGACAGCGTGACTGGGCACTAGAATATCCTTTTGAGTCACCTGCTTTCATTCTGTTACTATTAGACCAGCTCCCCCCCCCCCCAATTGGACTGCAGGAACTACGGAGCTAGGCCAGTGAGAGAGACTAGGGATAGAAGCTACTCTGGGATTGATTGCTGACATGGTCTGGGAATCACTGAATCACTGAACTGAACTTTCAGTGTGGCCATGTGAGCTAGTGCCAGGAAAGAAATCAAGCGCCCACCTCCCAAATGATCTTGACTCAAGTCACTTGACCTCTCTGGAAATCTCCTTTTCTGTGAAAGAGGAGAGTAATAAATATGACCTTGTGAGGTTTTCTGAGATAATATTTGGGAAACACTTAAAGCACCTGGAATCAAGAAGTTGTTCAGTGAATGTTCACTGGGTTTTGTTTTGTTCTCTCTGGGGCAGGGGATCTCACTATCTTGCCCAAGTGGGTCTTGAACTCCTGCACTCAAGTGATCCTCCAGTTTCAGCCTCCGAGTAGCTGGGACTACAGATATGCATCATCAGGCCTGGCTCAAAATGTTAGCTATTATTAATAGGCCATATTTTATTGTGCACTTGCTATATATAAGGCACCAGGCTAGGTTTTGTGAGTAATAAATCAAAGCTTCTTGAATAGAATTCGAGCTTTATGTTATAATCATGCCTGGAGCTCAGCAGATTAACACTGGGAAGCACAGAGTTGATCGCATCTACATTTTGCTTGTCTCTTTAGAACTATAAATTTTACAGCCGGGCGTGGTGGCGCACGCTTGTAATCCCAGCATTCGGGAGGCTGAGACTGGAGGATCCGGGTTCGCGGCCAGCCTCAGCTACCTAGTGAGGCATTCCGCAACTTAGTGAGACTCGGTCTCAAAATAAAGAATAAAAAATAGGGCTGGGGGTGTAGCTCAGAGGTAGAATGCCCCTGAGTTCAATCCCTAGTACCGCAAAAACAAAAGAACTATAAATTTTATTAAATAAATTTTCTTATAATCCTGTGTTGATTATAGACATCTACATAAAAAAGATTTGGCTAAACTCAGGTTCTTCCTTTTTTCTTTTCTTTTTCTCTTTTTTTTGGGGGGGTGCTGGGGGTTGAACTCAGGTGTGTTCTACCTCCGCGATAGACCCCGTCCCTATTTTACTTCATTTTGTTTTGTTTTGTTTTGTTTTTTTGCGGTACTGAGGATTGAACCCAGGGGCATTCTACCTCCAAGCTACATCCCCAGCCCTATTTTTTATTTTTTCTTTTGAAACCGGGTCTCACTAAGTTGCGGAGTGCCTCACTAGGTAGCTGAGGCTGGCCGCGAACCCGGATCCTCCGGTCTCAGCCTCCCAAATGCTGGGAT
>PVLC010020009.1:0-29796 GCA_004027655.1 Graphiurus murinus | reverse complement strand
AAACTAGTAAATCTACTGATCTATTGAAAATTTCATGGTAATCCTAAAATCTAGATTTTTCTAGCTATAAAAAATAAGAATTCATTAAAAATATCATTTTGACTATTTTATTTTTAAGACAGTTTTATAAAAACATGTTTTTCCTTTGATGTTATTTGCATTTTTATTTTAAAATAGTAATTTATTTGATTCCAAAAAACAAAGTACTAGACTGAAGTTATCATGTCATGAGAAACCAGCAAAATCTTTTAGCAGAAGGAAAAATAGATAATTCTTTGTAGAGAATTAATGAGGTGTCAATTTGGATTGACCTTACTTCATTGTTGTATCTCTAATTAAAATTCTACATAGAAAGCACGTATTCATTTTTTAGTTAGCATCACCAACCTCTGAAATTCAGAAAGTATTAAGGTCCAGATAGATATTTCACAAATTAAAAAAAAAGTTGCATTATTTTCAACAGCTTTCGTAGTTAGTGATAAATTCTAAAAATAGATAGATAGGAAATGAAGCCCTGTCAGGATGTAAGCCATCTGTCCTTTCTTGTCATTCATACATACTCTTTACACGCTTTTGTCCAACTCAAGAAATTTTAGTATACTTGGCATTTGAGTAATAGTCTAAAGAAATATAATCAAGTGCATGCATTTTATAGATATGCAAATATAATATTTAGTTAACACTGTTGATCTCTTCAGCAAATGTTATCTTTTAATATATGACTCTAAATGTATTGCAGAGTAATTTTAAGAATTAAAAATAATGGAAATAATAGATTCCAAAGAGATTCTTCATACCTTTAGGATCATAAATTTAATCTAGGAAGTTAGCTTAAGTATATGTAAAACTATATATAATATTATTCTAAAATATTACATGTGTTCAAGTCAACATCTCAGACACTGAATTTTTTTTTGCTTAATGAAAATATTTAATATTGTGTCATATATTTTCCCAGGGTATCTATTATATGTGAGATTAATTTTAATCTCATAGTTGTATTATAATGCTTGAGATATAGTAAGTATTGAGAAATGTTTACCGAATTAAATTTGCTTAGAAGCAGGGGAAATTATCATCTAGTCACTAGCATTTCCCAAGAAAAGTAAAAGTTTTAAATAAATTCAGTTAAGCTGAGTGTGGTAGTGCAAGTTTGTAATCCCAGTACTTGGGAGGCTGAGACAGGAGGATTGCAGGTTCACGGCCAGTCTCAGCTACTTAGTGAGGCCCTCTGCAACTTAATGAGACCCTGTTTCAAAATAAAGAATAAAAATAGGGCTGGGGGTGTAGCTCAGAGGTAGAATGCCCCTGGGTTCAATCCCCAGTACTGCAAAATTAATTAATTAATTTATTAATTTATTTATTCATTCAGTTGTTAGATTATGATTTACAATACAAAGTTATAAGCACATACGATTTAAAGCCTGTGAGAGACCTGAGGGCACTTCCCAAAACCTTGTTACTCAATATTTAATAAATGCTAAAGCTAAGATCCAATGAGGCTAAATTATGTTTCGGGGTGCAGTCATCATTTTTGAGAGATCATACATACCATGATAACAAATAATAATAGAATGACTATTCAATGCCACTGGTACAGATTCAGAAATGCAAAAATCCATTTGTGATCAACAACCCGATTCAAATGGCCTCTGGCACCTTTTTGTCCACACAGCATTAAACAGAGATGAGAAGCAGCCTTGGTTTACAGGTTGTCATAGCAGAGGAGCTACTCAAGGCCCTTTAGGAATATTTCATCTTTACCATGCTGTCCGGGAAAAGCCTGGCCAGCAATGGAAGTTCTAGAACACTGATTTCCAGGCTCTCAGGTAATATGATGTAAGGAAAGCCTTAACTTTATGATTTGCATTTACATCAAACTTTCTTTAAAAGTCAACCAATTAATCAATCACTCAATCATTCTTGTTCTAAAATATGACATTATCTCAGCCTTCTGGATAATAATCCATTTCTCCATCTCCCTACCTTCACGCCCACGTTCTCCAGAACTGACAATCTAAGCACTTCAATTTTTTTTTTTTTTTAGAATTTTATTGGTGCAATATAATTATATGTCATAGTGAGATTCATGGTGATAGATTCAGATGTGCACACAAGATCTCTGGAGTGGTCCCCCTCCCCGCTAACAAGGTGCTAGTGATACCTTCAGAGGTGGACACAGCCCTTCCATTTCCTCTCTGCTTTATTAAAACTGGGCTGAATGCTGCTGTGATCCAAGTCACCGCCAACTCTGGGTCTCTGCTGTCTTACAGAGCTGGTAGCCTGGCAGAGCAAAAGCACGTCTCACTCCGTCAATTGTCCTCTTTGTATTCTCCTTTACTTTACTGCTTGGGAAACTAGGCACTCAGTGGCTATTTGATAAGTTAAATTATGAATTAAGAATTCTTCTCATGAATTTGAACAGTGAAATATGTGATCAATCACTTTGTGCTGCTAATGCTACCAACCTCTTGATCTCTCTCTTTCCTTCCTCTGCCCTCTCTCCCCTCTTAGATTGTCCTCTCCTCTAACCTTTCTTCTTTCTCCTTTCTCCTTTCTCTCTTCTCTCTTCTCTCTTCCTCTCTCTCTCCCCATCTTTCTTTCTTTCTCCTCATCTCCTCCCCTCCCCTCCCTCTCCTCCTCCTTCTTTCTCATTCTCTTTCTCTCTCTCTCTCTCTCTCTCCACATGAATTTGCACATGCATTTCTTCTGCTAAATTGATCAGCCTGGAACATTATCAAAGCATGGAATATTTGTTGCCCTTCAAAAAAGTCCTCAAAGTAATTCTACCAGTTAGTTTTAGCAGAAAGCAGAAATCAGAGAAATCATAGCCAGAACAATCTTACATATCCATGCATGTTTATGTTTAAGGCATAAAATCACTTACAATAGTATGTGGATGAGTAAAACAAAAATCAATGGCAAGTATCCTTGTAAGTTGGAAATAAAAGTAAATTATAATACTGTTGTTTTTCCTTTTGAAGAATTGGCTCAAAGGTTGTATTCACAAAGAGAAGTCTGTTAAAAGTTAGAAAACTCAGGAAAAAATTGTATGCACTGAATTTTTTGTACTCTCTCAAGTCAGTAGTTTATTATTTTATAATTCCAATATGTAAATGTCCTAATAGTTAATTATTCTCCTATCCTTCTAATATGCACACACTCACACAGAGTTAAGAGACAGACCAAGAACATGACAACCACCTTGTCCTGGAGGTGTTTGAGTGTCACAGTAAAAAGGACAGAAAGCCTTTCTGTACTGAAACTGCCAACCTAGTTATCTTGAAAACATCACTCTGCTCATAACTAGGGAAGGATTTTCATTCAATTGGAGTGAATCTAATCTAGCATGTAAGGAGAACATGATGGGGTCCTAATAAATCTTAATTCTTGTACATAACATCTTAAAGAAGAGTAAATTCAGTACATCTCCTTTCTTGTTCATAAACTTCAGCATATTAAAATGATTAGATGAAGGTGTCTCATTTTCTGTTGACAGAATTAAAAATAGCAATAGTATAGATTGCTGAGGGACATTTTTCTAATACCATCTGGATATTGATGCTTTTCATGCCCCATCAGCTAACTGTGTTCCATTTTATAACAAGTAAAAACAGTGAAGACCAAATAAAGTATCATTTGATAGATGATTTTATTTTATTTTTAGAATAGAAAGAATGGACTTATTTCTCTCTCTCTCTCCTTTTTTCTTTTTTTTTTTTTTTTTTTTTTTTTTTTTGTACTGGAGATGGAATCCAAGGATATTCTACCTCTGAAACCCTAGTCTTATTTTAATCTTTTTGTTTTTTAAACAGGTCTCACTACATTGTTGAGGGCCTTGCTAAGTTGCTGAGGTTGGCTGCCAACCTGTGATCCTCCTGTCTCAGCCTCCCATGTACTGAGATTACAAGAGTGTGCCACCATGCTCAGCTAGAATGAGACTATTTCTAATGCATGCTTTCAATTTGCTATGTTTTTCAGATAATAACTTATTCATATAGATGCAAAGGCCTTGTTACCAGGTCCTGTCTGATATAGATATCACTTACGCCATCCCTGTCTGTGAGCGTTAAGTGAGCCAGACTCAACAGTTCCAAGGAACTGCAAAATTAAAGCTCAAAGAGCTCAACTTACTTTAACACAAAGAATGGGGAGGTCTGTGTGCCATGATTCTCTGAGAATTTCCCCTTAATAATACAGCACACCATCTGGCATGTCCATGCGTTCAGTTTTTGGACATTGCTGGAGCTCTGGTTTAGATATTTAGCCATTGGCCACTGACATCATAAACAACAACAGCAGCAACAGCAACGTGTAAAATTCTAAGATGGAAACTTCCAGAACTCAGAAAAATCTGTCTGTGTGTGTGGGGGGGGGCGGGGGTTGGTCAAGCTCTTAGAGCTATAAAGAAAAGCATCTCCAGTCAAGGAAAGGTGAACCACGGGAGAAGGCGCCTAGGCAAATGCAAGGTAGCAGGTGTCTTGCAATATTAAGGGCTCTGCCATTCTCATTGAGAGGTTAATCATGATGTCAAGTCCTCTAGGGAAGCTGAAGTACCTTCCCCCAGGAAAAGACTACTTACTTTCCTGTTTGTTGCTATACACACACACACACACACACACACACACACATATATATATATATATATATTTATCATTTTAATATATTTATTAAATATATAATATACGTATATATATTTCAAATGGACAATGTGCAATTTATATATTTATTCATATATTATATATTTACTATATTTATTTAATTTATTCTATATATTTTCTTGGTACGTAATTATTAAATATGTATATATTTGCTTATATATTTATATTTATTATTCACATATTATTGTATATAATTATATATATATATATATTTCAAATTGGCAATGTGCTCAACATTTAATTCATCTCACAGAAAGGCATATTGTGCCTGGTTTTTTACAAAAGTGAGCATCGCTCACTTAGCGCAATATTCTCTAGTTCCATTCATTTTCCTGCAAATGACATAATTTTGTTCTTTTATAATTATGGCCAAGTAAAATTCCATTGTGTGTGCCTGTACCACATTTTGGTCATCCATTCATCTGTGGATGGACATTTAGGTTGGTTCCATGACTATTTTGTGTCTATAAACATGGACATACATATACTACTATAGTATTCTGATTTTAATTCTTTTGGAAAAATACCAAAGAGGAAGGTATCACTATCAGTGGCATCGTGTGGGAGAATGGGGAGAAACAGGGTGGGATGAAATATACCAAGTGCTGTGCAAGTGTGTTTGCATCACTTTGAATCTCACTATGGTGTCTAATTGCAATTCACCAATAAAAGTATAAAAAAATAGGAACTTTCGATGTTTTCACATGTCATTCAAAGTAACAACACCTGGATCTTATAGGTATGTGTCTCTTTTCCCTGCTTTGGTCCGGCATTTGCTCATGATATGTTGGCATATATTTAGGTTGAGATAAACCTTAGGTGATATTTTGCCTGTAGCCAGGGGCCCCCTTTCATGCATGCTCTCTGAGAATATCAGAAGTGCATTTGTAGAGAAGGTGAGCAAGCAGACATTTCAAGTCAATATTTGAAAAGGTTAGATTTAGCAAAGATGCTAGCATATAGCGATGTGTGTATTGCTTTACTGTCTTGTGACTTTTATGACCAAGGCACACGTACAGTACAGGAGGTACATCAAGGCAAGGGGGTCTAAAATGATGCCTTGGTATCAGGTAGCATCCTCAGAAGGTTTTCCTACCTGGTACCTCACTTCCCACAAAATTTTCTGTTTTATAAAAAGGCTAATGAAAGTGTATAAATTTTAGTATATATCTTAAGGTTCAGCTGAGACTACCAATCTCATACTCAACGAAATTTTTCTTCCCATGGCTTATGTTCTTAGAAATAATAGAGGCAACATAAAGGGTATTGAACTGTGCAAATGGCTTGTATCTGGGGAAGAAATACAAATGCTTACAAAAGAAAAATCATCAATATTAGGTAATTTAATGTAATTGTCAATGAGTCTTAGAAATTTTTCAATGAGACCAAGACTATGAATGCATGATTTTAAATGTAATTATAGTTTTTGTTATTAATTGTAAAAACAATATATTATTATTGAAAAATCAATCAATACAGTAATAAATAAGGAATAAAGTAAAATTTATTGAAAACTTAAGCCCTATTACCTTGATGGTAAACAGTTGCTGCCTGTCCAGATTTTGCTCTATGGACACACAAACCCCCAAATGTATACAACCGCACACACAAAAGCTTGGTTTGTCATAAATGTGTGATTTCCCTTATTTAGTTTTGTATCATGGACACCAATGTCTCTTGGTTCTCCACCCTTATCTTTGGTAATAATGTCCTATTCGCTTTGATGAATCCACACATTTTCTAATCTCTAAATATTTGAGCAGCCCAAGACTTAGTCCCTTTTAAGTAATTGCAGTCAGTCTCATCTCTGAACGGAAAGTTCTCCAAAATTTCACACTTTATGTTGCTGCTGTTTGTTTTCTTTGTTTGATGAGCTTTCTTCCAAGACTAAAATAGTATATTGATGCTCAACAAATATTTGTCAGATTAGAGAATCAAATCATTGTCCTGTTTAAAGGATCCACAATATAAGTTGGTAACAGTTAATTTTGCTGCTGAAAATTTGTGCTGTTTTCAAATATTCACTAGGAAGATACTTCAAAGAACATGTTATATGTGATTCTACACAGATGTAGTATCTCTAGGGATTTATCTAAGTAGTAATAAAAATTAATGTACAGTTTTAACCAGTGTCATCTCTTTAAAATATTGTTATATTGCTCTCCAAAATAGATAAGCTTTATACCCTACAATAGCAGCCAGTGATTTGCTTTTTATCTACCTCCCAGCCAATAATTTGCTATTGCCATATATTAATCTTTTGTAAATCTAATATAAAATGTCACCTATTATTATTTTTACACTAAATTCAGTTTCAAGTAATGACTGAGGTTGAAAACCATTTTATTGCTCTACTTTGTCTATCCAGTCTCCCTTTTCAAGTGAATTTTAACTAGTAAAATGGGTGGGAAGCTAAGAAATGCTAATTACTGAAGGAGAAATCAAATGCAAACTTTTTTTTTTTAATTTAAGTGAGTTTTGTAAGGATGCTGAAGGTAATTATATCTGCATAGTTGGAGGAATTTGGTAAAACCCTGGTTAATTAAATATATCATAAAAACAATCTAGCAGTATACGAAGAAGCAACTTTAAATGAGTTTAAATGTTTCCCCTTATATATTTTAAATCTTATATAAAATGTGATTGTTATTGGATTATGCCATCATGCCTTATGAAACATAATCACAAAAACTGTAAATACCTGTCTCATTGGCTTTTCAGCTGGTGGCTGGTTATACTTAAATCCAATTTTCCTCTGTGGTTAAGAAGCTGAAGGAAACTCACCTCTTCGAAAAATATTATATATACAAAAATCACATGACATCCAACTTTTAAGTTGGAAGATTATGTGTTACCATGACAGTTGGTGTACACAACAATCAAACTCAAGTTTGACTAGATAAGCTGGGCGTGGTGGCGCACACTTGTAATCCCAGTACTTGGAAGACTGAAACAGAAGGATCAAAGGTTTGAAGCCAGCCTCAACAACTTAGTCAGGCTCTCAGAAACTTAGCAAGTTTATTTATTAAGAAGACAATTGCTCAAATTTAAGATTGAGAAAATGGACCAAATAATAGGGGTTCTTTGTAAAACTTTGAAGCAATAATGAGTTACTTTTAGATGACTAAAGCTGCCAACTATATAAAGATGACAGTCTGAAATCAAGGGTATGGAGTTATCTATTAATATGCCAGTCTATAAATAAAAGAGAAAAATGGATTAGTCAATGCAATATAGAAAGTACACACCTCTCCTTGTAAAAGCAGATCCAAAGGAAATATAGGCACACAGGGCCAACTAAAAATATGACCATAATTAAATTGAAGAAGATAGCAGAAATAAAACTCAAACCCTCTGACCACCATGTGGGTAACCAGTGAGCCATGGTCTCTGTGTCTGCTGCTCCATTTTCTGTTTCCATCTGCGACTCCAAATGCCACCAGGATTATATTGAACACAGTCATCTATTTTGAAAATGCTGTGTTTTTTGCACATTTTGACACTGATGACTTACATTTCCTAGACTACGCACCAGAGATTGTTCCATGATTTTTGCTGGAGCGGAAGCAGAATAGCACTGCTGACACTCCCAAGCAAGAGGCTGGGCTTTAACTCAAAAACTGACTTTTAATTGGGGAAAAACTCATTCTCTAAAAACAATTTGTCCTTTAGCAACATTTGAAGACAAAAATAATTCATGTAATTAAACTACGTCTGAAGCCTTCAGAAAATGCATGCAAGCACACAGAAGTTAAAATACTAATGGTATTCTTTCTCCCCAAACATTTGGCTACATCAATGACCTTTAGATCAGAAATGATTGTACTCCTTATAATTGTACTCTTGCCAGTAGAATAATTATAATCCCCCCAATCAGATATAGTAAAATAGCTTCATTGGATGTTCAGGGGGACTTGCAGGGATGCATTCAAAATGTTGGCCTTTAATCGAAGTAATTATTTTCTCAATTTTGGAAAGTGAAAATCCACATTTAGAAAATCTACACTTGGAATTCAGTGGAATTCAACCCCTTTTTCTAAGAAATTTAGAAACTGTTTTTCTCATTTATATAATTAGACATTTTAGAAGACTCAGAATCAAAATGAAACTACTCAAAGCAGTACAACTCCAACCTCAATTAGTAGATTTTTCATTTCTTGGTAAACATGTCTGAACAAAACACTGCTGATTTCAGGAAAGTATAAGATGCTTTCTAGTTCACATGTTTGATATTCTTTAGGAAGACTCAGAAAAGAGAATAAGGAAGTTATTCTTTATAATGAAGGCTGGGGAAGAGAATCTGCCTCATTAATATTCAATAATATTTTGAATTTTGAAATTTCAGCTCACAACCCAAAACTTATCTCAGGAAACCGTCTGTGCCCATTCCTTGTTGACCAATGACAATGCCCAACAGTGAATCTCACAGAGGCCTACTGCATCCCAAGACTAAAGCTGAATCCTTGGATGGAACAGGTGTTGGTGTTTTCTCTTTCAGCCCTCCTGTTGGCCAGGAGATCATCATAAGGGTACAAGTGTTGATGACAAAGCTCTCATTTCCCTCTGTGTGTAATGTATGCCATGGCCTATGGACAGCATTGTACATACATTTCCTCTTTAAAAATAAAAAAGAATAAAATTGATACAGTATTACTTATGTTTATGGATGATAAAACAGAATCAGAAATTTCATAATTTGTCTAAGGATCCAGGATGTTTGAGCTGTGGAATTTATTGCAAGTGGACTCCAGAGATGAGCTCATGATTGCTTTCCCTTACTACACACTAAAGGATGATTTTAAGTACGAGCTGATCACAGCTTGGCTTCTACTTGTCACAAGGACACCATTTTGTATAATCACAGCTGAAAGTGTCCTGTGTTTTCCTTAAATCAAAATTCTAAGAACCTGATGTGCTTCTCTTCCAGTAAAATTGATTGTCCATGACTGTCGTTCATGGATTGAAGTATGGGCTGTCTCTCCAGTTCAACAGCATCCTGGTCAACTGTTCCTAAAAGCTGTAAGTACCTCCCCTCCCTTCTTGTTAACCAATTCAAGAATTGACTGCAGATTTAGAAATGATTTCACAATAAATTCATTCTTATGCCTATAGACTTGTGCATTATCATGCTTCTTATTCTACTACTTCTATTATTTTTACCTATTAGGCTTTGCACAGGTATTATTTATGGATTTCATAAAAGTGATTTATTGAAGAAAATAGGACTCTATTCTTAGGAAGAGAGGAACCCTAACATGGTTCTTCTTGAGAATCCCCATCTGGTCCCTGTGACACCTGAATGTCCCCTGGCATGGCACCATGGCTCATTTTCCAGAGAACCAGATGAGGGTGCCATAGACTGAACAGGGTAGATCCGGTCACTGCTGCTGGGAGACAACCTCCCCATGCAGGGAAACATATTTGTTGGAGAAAATATTTGTTGAGACATTTTCTAGCAGGCAACCTGTTCCCACGCTGAGAAGCTAATGCCCTTCCTCCTATGCTTTACTTAATTCATTCCAAAAACACATGTAAACCCAGCCAGGATCCGTCATTGAAATCATAATCCATTCTGGGACACAAGTCTAGGGATGTTTGAATTTTACTACTCAAGAGTCAAATCTCTGACATATTTCCTGAACTACTCTAGAGGATGTAATTCTTCATATCTATAGATACTGTAAGAAAAATATGCTTTCAACTGCTTAAAAAATACATGTATAACCAAAAGTGTCAGAATGAGCATTTTGTATTTTTTCTACCATTATGACTATGACAAGGGCACTTGTATTCACAATGGTCACACTAAACAGTATAGAGGAGACATTCTCTATCTTTCTCTCAATTTTGCATTCTTTCACATCTCTTGAGAGGAAACACTTAAAATGTATGTAATAGGTCTGGGGTGTAATGCAGTGGTAGAGTGGGTGCCAAGCATGCATGATGACCTGGGTTTGACACCCAGTACAACAAAAATATAAATAAAATAAAGCATATGTAGTGATAAAGAAGAAAACATCCAAATTAAGTCTTCTAGGGTCTTTATGCTCTACTTAGTTCCAATCTGAATATTTTATCAGTTGTTGGTTGGCAAAACAGGGTCTTGATAGGTTCATGAGAGTCTCACTACTTGCTGAGGCTATACTTGAACCTATTATCCTCCTGTTTCAGCCTCCCCAAGTACTGGGATTACAGGTATGCACCATCACACCAAGCTCCACTTCAAGTTTTTCGAGGTGTTTCAACTAAAAAGAGAGCCAAGCGAAACTCATAATGACCTTATAAAGTATTTAGACTTGAACAAGAGGACTGCATATTAAAATATTAAGAATTCAACTTCTTTGGCCTTAGAAGTTTGTAGACTTTGATGAATTTGTAGAATATAAGACAGGTTATAAATAAATAAGCTAAACATTCGATTTAAAAGCTAAAAAATTAACATCTCTATTGCAGAGGCAAAATAATGATGTGATTTGTCCCGGGATCTAGAGTCAGACCTACTGGCTCTCTCACTTGCCAGCTGTGCGACGGTAGGCAATTCTTTCTACCACCCTAGCCTTGCTTTCCATTTCTGTAGAGTGGGAATAACCATAAAACCTACCTCATCGGGTTTTATGAGGATTTTCTGAGCAACACGTGTAAAACAGAATCAGACCTGTGCACAGATAACCGGCTTAGTGAAGTCAATTCCCTTCATTCTTCTCTCCAGAAGCCTGGTTGCTTCTCCACGGGCCCCATTGTCTACACTGAAACACTGGAGCACAGGTACAACCTTCTGTGCAACTTCCTCTTCTTTCAAACTTCTTACTCATGTTGTTTAAAAGCATGCCTGCAAATTCTTTAACTTCTTTCCCACTCAAAGGGAATGTGAAATCTCTCTCCAAGTATGGACTTAATTGTTCATCTTACTTTGACGGATAGAATGTTGGAAAGGATGAATCATGGCTGCAGAGACGAGGTCATAAAAGGAAATACAGCTTCTACTGGCTCTCTCTTTGGATGCTTGCTCTTGGAATCTAGGCACAGTGTTGAAGAGAAACTCTAACCATGTGGGGAAGCCATGTGACGTCATTCTGGCCAACAAACCCAGCTACCGTCTCAACGAACAGCAGCTGCCAGGCATCAGCCAGATGAAAAAGTAGCATAAAGAAACCAACGAATGGCCATTTGGATAATATGTGTCCTGCCTATTCCAGACAAAGAGGGATCTTTCTATCTTCTAAGATCTTCTTCAATTTCTTTATCATTTTATACTTTTTATTGGAGAGGTCTTTCACCTCCTTGATTAGATTTATTCTTGTGGGATATACACAATGCAATTCTACTCAGTAATAAAGAGGACCAAAATAATATCATTTGCAGGAAAATGTGTGGACCTGGAGAAAATTATGTAAAGTAAGATTAGCCAATCACAGAAAGTGGAGGATTTATATGTTTTTTTCTCATATGTGGAATCTAGGGAGTAACAGGGATACAAGAGGGACTTCAGATAATAGAAGAAAAACTGCAGTGGAGTGAAGGAAGTGGTCTGGGTTGAGGGAGAGGGGGGCGAATGAAGGAGTCACTTCCATTGACTTGATGTGTATATGTGAGAATACCAATGTCAGTCTCGATACCTTGGATGAGGAAGAGGAAGATTGAAGAAGGAGCCCTGGAAAGCCACCAAATGCTATGTGCATGGATACCACTATCACTGTGAACTGCACTAGATGTGAAACTAGAGAACACCAAGTATAAAAGTATTGAAGAAAACAAAAGCAAAAACCAATGCGATCACCCAACTAGCAAAAGGAAGATAAACATTATGGTGGCGATAATGGCAGATAGATAGTTAATATCAGAACTGATGAAGGAAATACACATTTAGCACACAAGTGAATGTTTCCTGTTCTCATATTTGCATGAGTGTGAATGACCTGCCAAACTACATTTCGATAAAGGAATGGGGAAAACCATGAGTTCACAGGCAATGTCAGTGGTGAGTCAGCTACTTTGGCAACTGCATCCATTGGCAGTGTTAGGTATAACTGAAAATGCCTTCGCCATGTGGTACCTGTCGGTTTTCCTTGCAAGGCTGTGTGTCTGACAGTCACTCACACTGGAGAAGGAGGCTGGAGACAGACAGATACCAGGGCATCGATGTGCATCAGAGCGAAAAGCATTCAAAAGAGCCCAAATCTCCATTCATCTAATATTTCAATGAAAAACCTCTAAAGTATAATTCCAAGTGAAAAAAGTCAGATGACACATACAGAATCTTGTCATTTATGAAGATTCAACAGACACGAAGCTGTGGTATATGTTGTTTCTGAAAACAATATGTATGCAAGTATTCAAAATTGTACTGGGATGATACGTGTCAAATTTCTGATAGTGCCTGCTTCTGGGTTGCTGATATGTTTTAAGAGGGCTTGAATTTTATTTGTCTTCTTAAACTTAAGTTATATTAATATATTTGGAAAACAAATTTCTTTCATTTTAAGTGGGAGAACCCATGAGAAGCGGGAAAGCCCATGTGTACTAGGAAATGGGTTCATGAGCCTCTGTACCAGTAATGCCAACCATATAGTAATCACCAAAGTCCCCAGATTCTCGGATTATTATCCAAGGACGGATAGGGTCAATTTGGAAGGAACCGAGTGGGCTGGCAACAGGTAGCTTTAGGGAATTATGTTGGTGCTGTCTGTGAATGAATAGATATAACACAGACACAGATACACACACACACACACACACACACACACACACACACACACACACAAAACATGATGCTGCCTGCCATGTCCAAATAAGTAAGAGACTGGAAATAAAGAATAAAATGGGCAGTAAGAACAATCACACTCTGGACCAAAATGCAGCTTTCTTAAGAGCAGAAACTGCCCTTTTAGGTTTAATTATTTTTATATCATACTTCCTGTAATTTTCTCATCATTCCCTTCCACCATAGTATTTAGTAGTTCTTTGCAAAAATGACACCTGCCTCAGTTGTGTCACAGAAAACAAGGAAAGGTGTTTTAGCCAGAACCATGCCAGGAATGCAGCCTCTGTTGGTAGAAAGGTAGAATGGTGCAGCCGCCAGGGACGGCAGCATGCAGGCTACCCAAGACATTAAAAATAGAGTGCTCAGATGATCCAGCAACCACAATTCTGGGCGTGGATCCAAACCAATTGAAAACTGGATCTGGAAGAGGCATTTGCACACCCATGTTTTCTGCAGCATTGTTCACTATACTCGTGGACAGAAGCCACTCAAAAGCCCACTGATGGGTGAGTGGATAAAGAACATGTGGTATACATATGCAACCGAAAAGGATGTCGCCTATAAGAAGAAGGAAGTCCTGTCCTATCGGACAACTAGGATGACCTGGAGCATGTTATGCCAAATGAAATAAGCTAGGTAAAAAAGGGGGGAGTAATGAATGGGTTCCACTACGTGAACTATCCAAAGCATTCAAATAAACTCACAGTAGGAGAAAGCGGACTGGTGCTTGCCAGGAGATGGGGGAGGAGGTAAGGAGACGTGCAGTTCAATTGAGCTAAGTGTTCCAGCCATGCAATATGAAAAAGACCTAGAGATCTTTGGTGCAACCTCATGCCTATCGTTAATAATACCAGAATGGGCACTTAGAAGTATTTGGAAGGCGCGGTGCTTAGTTTCAAGGGTCGATGTCACTGAGCTACAGGGCATCCTGAGCTTCTGGTAATAGCTAAAAATAAAAGTTCATCCACATAGAAAAGAAAATTCAAATGTGAAAATTGAAATCCCTATATGTGTGCTCGCAGGCACACCCAGCTTAGATTTTAAGTGGGCTCTCAGCTCTGTTGACCAATTTCGGTCACTGTGCTATGCTGACAATGAGTCTATTCTTTGTCAGAACTCTCCCTGTCTCATAGAGACGCCATCACATTCAGTAATAGTCCAAGGACATTTGACGGCTTTAGTTCAGCAAATGCTAAGCTTTTTTGTCCTGTATGATGTAACAAGAGTTTTTTTTTTTTTTAAATTAAATATGTATTTCAAGGTCGTTGATTTCCTTCTCTTTTTGGATGGAAAAAAAAATTTGGACCTGGGGATGGAATACAGATTGGGGATTGAAATAGAATTTGGGAAAGCCTTCTGAAAACATAACTGTTACAAGATTGAATGCAGACACCAAGAGCCTTACTCTTCCTTCTTTGAGTCCAAAGCAAATGTCAGTCGCCGCCGTCTCATCCATCTTTTGTAGAGCAAATGCCAGACAGGCTGACATGAGAGAAGGCCCGCAGTGGTTTGGGGTCATCAGGAATAGTGACAGAAGTAAAAGGACTAGTAGTCCCCGTGCTACCCAAGAACCCTCCCCTGTCACCACGCCTTGATCACAAGCCACCGCAGAGGGCTCCGCTGTGTTCACAGACCCCGGATGATGACGACAGTCTATGTACCGTCAGGTGCCACTCAGGGACAGAAATGCAGGAGTAATAACTTTGGATGGAAAAATAAAAGGCTCTTATAGAGGATTTTTTTCATAGATAGTATGAAATATAATCACTCTTGAGAATTAATTTTAATACAAAAATGCCAAGGTATACACAAACTTAGATCTGCCCAGCCCAGCACATGCAAATATAGTCACATTTATCAAATGAAATTTGTTTTAGGATTTAATCATTCAAATCAAAGAAATGCATTTTACTTTAAATCTTGCATTTTTATACTTGCACATATAAACATAAGGATGTTAGTTTAAGTACTGCATGTTTATAATTGAATATATGCACGTCCTTCCAAGTTTAGCTGTGTTACATGGAAAAGGAAAAAGCTTATTTCTGCTCCACGAAGCAATTCAGGGTGAGATGGAGCCTTTTTTGTTAATGGCCTGAGGAGAGGATCACTTATTTTACAATCTATCGACTGACCACATCCAGCCATTTAAACAGAATCATTAGCTGCAATCACTCTGCAAAAGGAATCTATAGTTTTCCCTTTCGCATCAAGAGGAAGAACATAAGGCTTCCTATAACAAGTTGTTTACACAGCCACTTACCCAAAGCGTAATGACGACTTTTATACACCTCTATCCAAGATGAGAAAAAGCAATTCTCAAGAACTAAAAATGTCCGACCAGGACGACAGTGGGTGAAAGGTCCCATAAAAAGGAGCTCAGAGCCAGGCATGATGTCATACGCTTGTAATCCCAGTACTTGGGAGGCTGAGAGAGGAGGATCCTACGTTTGCAGCCAGCCCCAGCTACTTTGTGAGGCCCTCTGCAACTTAGTGAGACCCTGTTTCCAAATAAAGAATAAAAATAGGGCTGGAGATGTATCTTGGAGATAGATTGCCCCTGGGTTCAATCCACAGTACTGAAAAAAAAAAAAAAAAAAAGAGGAGCTCAGGCGTGGTAGTACTTGTCTCTAATCCCAATGCTTTGGAGGCTGAGTAGGAAGACTGTAGGTTCAAGGTTGGCCTCATCAATCTAGCAAGACCCTGTTTTCAAAACACCAATAAAATAGGGATGAGGCTGCAGCTTTGAGGCAGAACACCCCTGGGTGCAATCTCTTGTACAAAATGAAAAAGGAGCTCAATGGAAATGAGCCACTTGACAGGAGCCTGGGGGCATTCGTGGACTAGGGAAGGCAGCAAATAAAGAGAGGGCCACAGACTGAAATCCAAGCAGTGGCAGGAAAGCCTGGTGAACACAGAGACACAGCAGTGACAAATTGGAAGAAAGAAGCCACCGAAGACCAAAGATGTGAGCAATTACTTGTTTTTGGTGTCCTGATTGATTTGTCCATTTCCCTTTCATTTTTCCCTTTAGCATCCCCACAAGCACCTGAGTCACCAGGGTTTTCATGCCAGCCCCTAATTGACCATGATTTGCGAATAATGAACATGCTCTAGATTTTTTGTGTTCACCTTCCCGTGTTGAAATGTGGCTGTGTCTCATTCCTAGGTGTGCTTGGTGCAGGGAACTAACCTGGCAAGTGTGTTGTGTTCTTTCAGCGATTCATTCACTCCTATGTATTAGGATCTCCACAATCAATAAGATAAACATGAACCCGGCTCTTGTCTAGCACAGAAGAAAGAAAACAGATGCAGTAAAGCCACTTGCTGATTGTGAGAAGCGCCATGGAACCCATGACGGGTTGCTGGGAGAGGACATAAAGGAAGCATCACAGTACGATGGTCAGGAAGCCCCTTCTGAAGCAGGAGAATTCAGCAAAGATTGGAAGAACCCCTGAGAAACCAGCCACTTGCAGTGTGGCTAAAACCTTCCCATAGAAGGTAGAGGGCATTGCGAATGCAAACTTTGCCAGGCCTAAAAGAAGTAGATAGAAATGGGACCGGCCAGCAGATGGTCATTGTGACTGCCATGTTGTACCAAGGGTCATGGGCAGGAGGCTGCAGAGGGTGGTGGGGTCTGGAGTCTAATGGGAATCCGGTCTATCTTTTAGCACAAGTGTAAATCAAAGGCCTTGGAGATTTACATGGAAGACACATTCTAGTTTGCACCAGGAAAAGGTGATGTGGCCAGTGTGCCGAAAATGAATTAGCATCAGAACAGGAAGACAAGAGACGACTCAGAATGCACCTGCAGCTGCCCAGGTGTGGGACTCGATGAAGGCAGGGCCAGGATACTGGCCATGTGTAGAGAGGAGTGGCTGGGTTTGAGATGCTTCTTGGAGAACTCACCTGTGGACCTCATGTCCATGTCAGCTCTAAAGGAAGTGAGAGGATGAAGTTGTTGAAAATGACCACGGGTGGAGGGGAGGGCCATGCAGAGACATGGGGATATTGAGAACAGATTTAGGAGGAGATGGAGGATTGGGGATCAGCCTATAGAGGGCTGGGGCTCAGTCTATGGAGGACTGGGAATCAGTCTGTGAATGGGAAAGGCAACAAGCCCAAGAGTGTGGAGATGGGCCAAGAGACACATGTGGAGACAAATAGTGGCCAACACCAATACATTCCTTACTCTTCCTCCTATCTTTCCCTTCTCTTTATTCCCAGTGTTGCTACTTTGGAAGATCCTCATCACCTGGGACTAGAAAGGATGCTGTCCAATGAGACTTTCCATGATGGAAATGGACTCTGATTGTGATATCTGGCATGGCAGCCACCAGCAAAATGTGGTTTTGAGAATTTGCAATATGACCACTAGATCTAAGAAAATGAACTGTAACTTTCATTTGCTTAAATTTAAATAGCCACAGGTCTCTAATGAATAGCTTATTAGGGATGCATGTGTCTAGAATATTGCCAATATTGCGTAGTTTCAAGAGAGGTGGAAATTATGTTTCCACATTTGTATAGGTTAAGATGTGCAAATTCATCTTTTCTGCCTGCAGTTAAAGTAGAAGCACTCAGGCAGTGAGATAGGTTCAGAAAAGATGGAGAAGAGGGACCTCGGGTCATGATGATCAGCCTTTAATAAATTAAAAACTTGTTGTATTAATTAAGAGCAGCATCCTACCAGAAAACATCTCCTGGCCTGACAGTATGTCCCTACTGAACCTTGAAAATCAGTGGGGATTTTGGAAGGAATATAACTTGGAAGGAATATAACATGGAAACAAAGAACTCAGATTGGTTGCTACGGAAGGTTAACCTTCTGCATACTGCATTTTTCTTTATTTGATAGTGCCAACTATGCAATCTGCTATTCAGTTCAAATTTGTACAGATAATAAAGTGTATTACTTGTCTATGGAACTCTAGTTTCAGAGGAAATTTCAGACTGTTTGTATCAGAAGGTAGGAGGGGATCACAGAGTCCTACCACCTACCTTGTATGAATGAGGCAAAGCCTGGTGATTTGCCTCAAGCAAGTTACACAACTATGTAATAGCAGAACTGAGACAGGAATTCAGGTCTCCTTATTCTCAGCATGTATAATTGAGACTTTTATGTGATTGTGTTATGTGGTAAGATTTAGCCAAACAGATATGAAACTATTTCCTTTTCAGAAGAAGTCAATATAAAAAATTTCAGAAACTTGAATGCATGGACATTTTGTTTTTCTGTCAAATTTCCTAACTCAAAAATCGATTAGGGGGTGGAAGGAAACAGGTGTCCTTTCTTTTGTGGTCCATTGTTAAGGAATCCAGCACACATCAATTGAACACTTTTTTTCCTGGCATTTTCCATTGGCTTTTATAAGTCTTTTAAAACGGAATAATCCCTAATTGTGATGTTTGAAACCTGTTTAAAAAAATTGTCTCTAGGACAAGAAGGAAAGGTGCCTATGCTTAGCCAGGGAGCTTATCATTAAAGTCCAAAAGTCCTCATTGGAACCACAATTTGGTGGAGAGCCAGGGAAGCGATTTCAAAAGAGGGATGACTTAGTCAAGTGGGAAATACCTTAGTGTTCAGAGCTACCAATACCTAAGTTACAAAGGACCCATCATGCACTAATAGAGATAATCTACGTGGGGATTATGTACCATTGTTTCAGAGAGACAGAATCATCTCCAATCGTGTGCGTTGTGTGAAAATTCTAAGAAGAGCAGAAAAGGCTCCATCCAGCGTTGCCACTCAACAATTGAATGTTTAAAACTCTGTAATAGGATTCCTTATCAGCTGGAATCTTTCTTACCTTTACCCCCCATGGGGTACCTTCCCCCCATCCGTAAATTCCCTGGGAATTAGGCAAAAATTTCTGACTCTATTGCACCAACATGACTGTGCCATAGCAGAGAGACCCAGAGAGCTGTGTTCTGTCTTTCACCACCTACTTTTTGGCCAATTATAATATAAATTCAAGTGATGCATATATTTAGTACATGGCAACACACAACCAACAAGGCATGCCAGCTGGGTATGACTAAATAATAAGTGCACCTCCAACACAACCACATTGTTCCTTTGGTGTTCTATTCTCGTAGGACCACCAGACAAGAGTCTGGATCTCTCTGTGGGGGAGGGCACGAAGGATGGTGAACTCCTACAAGCTCAAGGCTTCTTATGTCCCCCTCTGTCACCATCTCTGAGCATTTTCAAATTTTCCAGAATATCTTTGGGTTATCTGAAGAGAAACCTTAGTCCCCAGCACTAGAACTAATCTTTCCCATTGCTCTGTGTGTGTGTGTGTGTGTGTGTGTGTGTGTGTAGCAGTCATGACTTACTTCAGCACAAAGGACTCACACCATCCACGTCTCCTCTTTCTTCATGGTACCTTATTTATTTGGAACCCCAATGCAATGTGTATGTGGCTGATAGTTCTGGGAATCATCCTTCTATGAAGCCAAACATGCAATTAAGATCAGACTGATGCATGACCTTGGAAGTTTTGCCACTAACCAATCCCATTCTAACGGCACATGTTGTTCTGGATGACCTTCACGTTAATACTTCCACTCTAGTGGCTTCAGCTCACCCTGCAATTTCATCAGATCCTTCCTCTTCTAAATTACAATGCTGAAGGTGCAGTCCACCGTTAAGTAGTTTGCATATTTTAAGGTCAACGAGAATATTTTATGACCACATTATTTTTCTTGATAAATATTTTTTGTTGTTGTTAGTGCTGTTAATGACCCTACAGTTAAAAGAGTTGTAGAAGTATGAGGGCAACTATCTTTCATTAACGCCAACATTAAGCTTTCTAATCTCTATCAAGAAGCTGTGAACCATGAGAAACAAGGCATCAAAGAATCCTGTTTGGTGGATTTGTAAGCTAAGTTGGACAGACATAAAATTAGAGAGGGAGAAAGGTTGAGTCATCAGGAGAGCGAGCCGAGCAACTGGACAGCCTTCTTTTTCTGTCCCTTGTACTACTTGCAATGTGCTACTGCTAAGAAGTTCTAGCTTTCAAATGACAGCATGATTTTTCTCTAATATGGTTGCTAAGTACTCTTGTTCCTCAGAGCCAACACATTTCCCTAGGCATGCCCAAATGTAGTGCCTGTCTGAACAATCACAACTGACTAAGATCTATGAGACAAATTGAGGCCTGCTTCTCTGCTGGGCTATAATGACCTAGAAGAGATGTGACCATCTGAACAGAGATCATGTTGGAATTCAATCCCACCAGCTCTGATCCAAGTTTTACCATGCATGGTGGCATGACCGAACCACCAGGACTCTGCTTTCCTCTTTGTTCCAAGAGTCAATTCTGCCATGTCTAAAAAGCATCACCCTCATCATGGTGATGCTCTTGTGATATTCTGAATATGCCTATGAAGAGTTTTTTCCAAGAATCGTTACTCTATTCCATTGATTCTTTGTCCCTCCTGAATTCTGCCTGCTGATCTCAGAGGTAAGCTACTAAAAGAAGAAAAGTATAATAGACTGCATCAGGGATGATTTTGCCCTGAAGGTTTGGAAATCAATCTGCCTAGACAGAAATTTTAATATTTAGTCAACAAACAAATCACTATTCATCAATAAAACCCATTCCAATTCTGACCCAGCCCAGGTTAAGTTAATCAACTGATTTCCTTTCTTTCTGCAGATGGTGCATCCTGGAGGGATGGTTCTTAGGAACTATTGCAGAAACTATTTACAGTAGGGAAAGTGAGAATAAGGATACCATCGATAGGTTCTTCTCTCAAAGTGAGAAAATATATTTATATGAGGCCATGCATATCTGAGGAACAGATTCATAGCACACATGAAATTTTGGCAATATCAAACAAACTTCATTTGATGAACAAAGTCTACAGCAGTCCAATGTAATGTGACCTCCTCTGATGGGTTGTGACTGCTGCCAAGTCCCTCCTCTTAAGGATGGAGTGGGCTCTGGTCCATGCTTTAGCACAAGAATGCATACACAGTGATCAATTACAAACGGCATCCACAGAGGCAATCCGTATTATTTGCCACAAGACTTGCTTTCAATCTGTGATTGATGTAATTAAGTTGGGGGGGAGTTATAAATCTTCCATTGTTTTTTGTCTGTTTTTTCTTTTCGTAGTACTGGGAATTGAACCCATGCATATTCTACCTCTGAGGTTCCCCTCTTCCCCCCTCCAGCATTTAAAAAAGGTTTTTTTGTTTGTTTGGAAACAGGGTCTCACAAAGTTGCTGAGAGTCTCACTATGTTGCTGAGGTTGCCGTAGAACCTGTGATCCTCCTGTCTCAGCCTCCTAAGTACTGGGATTACAGGCTTGTGTCACCATGACTAGCTTCTTCCACAACTTTAATATCTCTCATTATGAGTTCTCTTTTATATAGCTTACATTCAGTGTAAAGAAACAAACATAATAGCTTTTCCTTATATGCACTTTTCGCATTGATGCACTGTTTTTCATGCAAGATTGGGTTGTTTAAGGTGATGGATGAATCACTAGAAAGGAAATGTTTTCAGGTTTCAGAACTAGCTAAAGAAAATTTTAAAACAAAACAAAAGACATACTCCTATAGCCATACCTCTAAAGTTCTGTTGGAAATATTTTGAAAGGTTAAAAATTTTACAGTAAAATACATTCTAAAGTCTTCAGAGAAATCCACGTGATGTCCTCTCAGCCCCGTGGTTTCTCGCTGTTTTAAGCACAGTGAAGGCCATCACACAGGACAAGTGTAGGAGTGCAGGTGCATGGTACACTGTCTGTGAACTAAGAAGAGGGAAGCGGATTCGAGTCTCTGGCCTCCCCCAAGGAGAAGCCGAAACCCAGAAAATGGCCAGTAAATGTCTATTCGCTAACTAAGCAAATGAAACGGCCACCTATGGAAATAACACTCATTAGAAAAGTCTTTATGGACTAGATAGTATTTTGCCTGGGGATAGAGAAAAGAAACCTGGTTTGGCCTCCTGGATTTCTAGAAGGATTTTTCATGATGAAGAGGAAATAACACACAAACGCGTTTTATAGGAAGGTAACGGGCACAAACATTTAGGGAGATGCACATGACTTATATGTCAACATGCAGACCTGGGGGACTGACACAAAGGCATCATCCAGTTGTGCGACAGATGACCACAATATCAACCGTCTGCATAGTACTTTAACATTTGTAAAAAGGTTTTGGAATGTTCTAAGTGTTAAGATTTTGATGGAGAAAGTAGTCCTTCCTCTACAAACAGGGGAACCAGAGCTCAGAAATGCCGATGAATTACCTAAAGCTTCCTACACGATTCTGCTGACTTCAAGTCAAGGTACTTTTTCCAAGCCACTGTATGGTTTATACCCATGTAAGTACATAGCATATGCGACCAGTGGGGAGAGAGGATGCCAAAAAAACCTAAGAGACCATTTTAGAAGCCCTTAAAATTAACATTATTTATCCTAACTCTTGACTTCCACATTGCATTGGAATTTCCTGATGCAAATATTAAGAAATCAGGAACTCTTCATTTCTGTATTCCTGGAGAATACCACAGGATGTCACTCTATGTAATAGTCTATTCATTGTTACAATGGCAGCATAATGTTTCACTTCCTTAAAATTAAAAGTAATTTATTTGTATGTCTTAGAAATCAAAATGATTTCAATAAATTACAGATTAAAAAGTCTTACTGTGATTTGTGTTGATCTCAACCTCTCCACCCATCAGCTCACCCTTACCTTCTACAGATCAGGTATGCCCTTCAGTGTTTAACACACACACACACACACACACACACACACACACACACACACACACCTCTTCATTGCATAAAAGATAGCATCCTGAATACCTGTCTCTGCATAGGCTTTCAACTTTATACATCCTGAAGTTTTGTATAATCAATATTCAGAAAATTCTGTTAATTCCATTTTTTAGCAGTTGCAGAGAGTTTCCCTTTGTAGAGGTCTACAAGGGAGGCTGGGGTTCTTTCTGACTTTTGCTATAAAATTTCTGAATGCTGAATTCTAAAATAGACACTTCTAAAATGCAAACTTAAGTTTACCATATCTGCAGCCTTTGACTGTGAGGTGCCCCCTCCCACTCAGTTCCTTTTTGTGTCCCCTGGCTGCCTCACCTGCTTACAATGCCTCCCCCCACCCGTCTTCTTAATAAAGGGGGAAGGCAGGCCAACACGATGAAAAAGGGGCTCCAGCTCCAAATCTTGGAGGGAAATGCTGGGTTACATTTTCAGGCCAGAGTTAAAAATAGAGCATTCAAATGTGCTAGTCCATAGACATTTGCAAATCTGTATTGTTACGCAGAGATCCACTGTGCACAACCCCTGGCTCTTCCCGGCATGCACCGGTCTAATGGTGTGAACATGATTCAGACTGCCTGTAGCAACCCTGAGTCATTTGCTCTGAGGAATTACCAACCCTCGCATGCAGACACAAAACTCCCACACAGAGGATCACTTTTTCTTGACTTTAAAGATTAAATTTCACCAATGCCTAATAATTGGATGCTAACCTATTTGTACTTGCAGTTTTATGTAGACACAAAATTAAATTCGTCTCTACCCAGAGACAACCCAACTTGGGAAAAAAAAAAAAGAGCAAATCATGAAATATGGCTCAGTGTTTTGATAAAAGGGGCTAAACAGATAATGTCCTAATGATTCAGAAAAGACGGAGAACTGCTTGCATGTAGCCGATCGCCACACAAAGCTAGGAGCTGCCCCGCTGCAGATAATGAACAGTGTTCTTAGTGAGGGAGCTGCTTAATAGAAAGTTGCTATTCAGCATGATAGTGATCAAAGTGTATCTAAAAGCACCTCAATGGTAGTGCAAATCCTGCGACTTCCCCTTTTTTGTATCTACAGATGTTAGTTCTGTGTTTTATGGGAGGCACTCACTGTTCATGTATACTGTGGCTAGAATATCAAAGTCTATAAACGATGTGCTTACAAAAATAAATGACCGGTCTTGTTTGCTCCAATGTCATTTAGTACCAGTGTCCACTTATGCCCAACATCTCCCCGGCATTCTTCATCTGTCTTCCAGCCAGGGGCATGCTATGGTTACCAAAGGAGGAGGATTCTGGAGTGAATGTGTTTTCTCCCTCTGCAGCTACATGACACCAACAAAACTGTCAGAAAGGGAAAATTCATTCCTACCTGACACCAAATAACTGTTTTGACTGATTATTTTCTCTGAACTGACAGGTTGTTTTGGCAATGTAGATTCACGCTTAGTCAATTTGGTGCATGCAGGGTACCTGAAGGGTTCCCTTTTCAAGGCAGAAAAATTTTACAGTTGTTCACTGAATGCTAAGCATATTTATTTGACTCAATAACACCTATTTGAAAGGGATGCGCTATGTAGATTTTGAAAGGCGTTTTCAAAACTTGTTAATCTTAAGCGCTCCATAAAATTGGAAAACCTTAGCAATGGCTGTTCAAGAGATTGCATTTAAACTGATGAGGTGACAGATCAAAATCTTCAAAATTTATACTGATAAGTCCATCCTAATAAGAGGCACATGGGAAAGGAGGTTTATGCAAAGGTGTTTCTTGTGTTATTATCTGTAATTATTCATGAAAAAATCTTTCAGAAACTATTGTTAAACAAATTAAGGCACCTTTTAATTTCTTCTTTGCCATCTTTTACAATGATGAATTCTAGAAGTTGCCTTGAATTCCAGGACATCTACTCTTCTCTTCTTCCTTGTGCTCCACGACATTATACACCATAGAGATTCTCAAAGGGGAGTCGATTTCAAAATGGCTTAGTACGCCCAATATGGAGTCAAAAGCCCGGGACTAAGGCAACTTTTATTCCCCACTGAAATATTTCTAATCCAATTGGCTGAGTTGTCAGTCTAAGTTCCAGTGAACTTAGGCAAGTTTTAATTATATAGAAACTATATTATTATTTCCCCTGGGATATGGCAATTAAAGAGTGATTTTCTAAAAAGAAAAAAAAAAGAAAAAAGTAGGAAAGGAAATGAGTACTTTGCCAGATGAGGCTGGCACCAGCTTGATTCTATCACAGTAATTTATAAGCCCCTGTATTATTCAAAAGAACAGATTTCTTGAGGCCTTTTTTTCTCCTTATGATTATTATTAGAAAACCCCAGAAAGGAGTGCATGACTTGACACAAAGTCAGCTCCTGTTCAGTGCTACTTACCACGGGCGAGGGGAGGCTGCCTGTTAATAGGTGTTACCGAGGCCTTAATGAAGGGGCCCTCAGGTACCCACATTTTCTCAGCTTGAGAGCACTACGAGAGTCCTCACCGGCACACGTTGTTCCCTATCAACCTCAGAGTGCAATTTCCTATAAAACTTGTATTTTCAAGCCCACACAGAAGGCTGGAAAATGTCACTCAGGAGGCAGCGTGGAACAAAGAATCCACCCGAAGACAATCACCATGAAGGCGCTGCAACCAGGAGCTGTAGGGCCCCTGCTCCCCGCCTCCCCCAACCATTAAAACCGGGAGTGTTAGCATCCAGTGTTCTGCAGGGCAAGCATCTTTTGCCTGCAGTCAGTGTTAAACCATTCCATAGCTTTGCCTCATTTGTCCTAAACTGGGACTGTTTTCATCTCGGAAACGTTCTGAAGCCCCTCACTGGATGATAGGAAGGCAATTGTAAGCGGTTCTTTCTGCCTTAAAAGTAGAAATACACTTTTTTTTCCGTACTGGAGATTGAACCCAGGGGCATTCTGCCTCTAATCTATACCCCCAGCCCTTTTTTAGCCTTAGGGTCTCACTAAGTTGCTGAGAGCCTCACTAAATTGCTGAGGCTGGCTGGGAACCTGTGATCCTCTGGTCTCAGCCTCCCAAGTACGAGGATTACAAGCGTGGACCACCTACAAATATACTCTAAAGTGACCACAGTAAGTCTCCTCTTCACAATGTCTACCTGTAGTCTACAAATGTTCTGAATGTTAACTCTGGAAATGGCCAAGTAATCACTCAAAACAGACTTAGATTTCTTTCATGGTACAAACACCTTTTTTCTCGCACAACTGCTCTAGCGCTTTTGTTTGCTTGTTTTTAATAGACCATTAG
Source organism: Graphiurus murinus (assembly GCA_004027655.1). Lineage (NCBI taxonomy): Eukaryota > Metazoa > Chordata > Mammalia > Rodentia > Gliridae > Graphiurus > Graphiurus murinus. Next base: position 3,321 of record PVLC010020009.1, on the reverse strand, counting down.
GAAGGCGGACTACTTGTAATAGACACTTGACATCTTCCCAGAGCGAGGGATTGCATTCCAAACACAGCCAGGCTTCACACTCTGGTATTTGGTGTCATAAATCAACTAGTTCTGACTGCTCTACTCGGTTTCCTTAACAGTGCCTTCTAGCTAAGTTAAGGCCAAATCCAAAGGCCCTTTCATGTGATGGACAACACACACCTCCACTCTCTTTGGCTAGCCTACCCTGATTCATGGCATTTTTTTTTCCTTTCAGGAGAATGTCCAGTGACATACTAATGGATCTCTTGCTGTTTTGCCAGCCTCAATTAGAAATTGAGACCACCAGAGGCATTGTTAGTTAATAGGTTTTCATTCAATTCAATGTACCTTTAACGCATCTGCATCTCCTTTGTGTCGCAGAAGAGAAATGCCTTAGCATTTCTACCTTTCAGGAAATATGTTCCCCATTATTAAAAGGTGTATTGATTCAATGTGTTCACAACTATATAGCAAATGGAAAAGAAAATTAGCTAAAATAAGTTTGCCAAAGTATTTTGCATATCAAAAGGTAACAGGGCTGTTCAGTTGCTTGAGGCAATTTTCAGTGTTCTTTTAAAATGAAAGACTATCAGAGTTTTAAATTATATCCTGAACATGATTTAAGTCCCACTTTTTTCTTCATTAGGAAGTAATTTATCAAAAGTGATACTGACAATTTGCAAGTGTTACTTTAAAAAATAAAAATAAAACAAACAAACAAAAAGATCCTGAGTATCTTTCACCTAGAATGGATATCCTTGAAAGATTATTATTTGTGGTTTTACTTTAAAAGAATTTTCAAACAAAACTGGACAATTCTGAATAACCAGGACACCAAGACATCAGAACACATCTGGGATAAACACGTTTCACCATGAGTTAAGAAGTGACTGTGCTGTGTAAACCTTTCCCCTCCTACTGGTCCCCAGTTTAATCTCATGCGTCTTAGGCCATCTCTTTGCTGTGTGGCCATAAGTAATGGAGTCTGCCCTCAGTGCAGAAAAAATTGCTTGAGAGAACGTCCGCTTTCTAGTTCCTTCTTTGTGTCCCCTACCCTAGATCCACAAGGACCCTGCAAGGAGCAGAATCAAAGCCCTGACCTCTCTCTGAGTCCTCTGGGTGCTGGTCCCTGGGCAGGAAGTCTGAATAAGAGTGGGCTGGAAGACCCCTGCCTTGACTGACATGTGCATACTTCTTTGGGTTTTCTTCACCCTCTCCTGTCTGCCTTCTCTCCCTTCCTAAGGAATCTACTTCCTTAATATCACTTCCAAACGCCACAGCTTTCCCCATGCGGATGCTCTCCAAAATCACCAACCCTCCCTTGCTTTCTTCTTCTCTCTTGCATCTTGAGTGGCTTTTGGTCATGGCTGTAACTGCTCCCCCAGGCCCATGTCACATGTCCCTCTTCCCTCACTAAACCAGTAACAGCAAACAGGACCTCGTTCCCAGCTACCTCCATCTGGAAGTCTTCAAGTCTAAATTCTACAGAGTTTCTACTCAAGGAAATTATAACGTAAGAATGTATAACTTTTTGAAAAATTGAAAGCAAACATTACATTAAAATGAATGAGAGATTAAATGCAATATAATTACTGTATTATGAGTTCTCTAGAGAGAGAAAGCCCAGGAAAGTGGAAATTAAAGCAGAGACTTTGATAACAAACCTCACAAAAATACATGAAAATCCAGGTGTATAAATTTCATTGACAGATTACAATGAGCACAGCTTTTTCTTTTTTTAAATTAACACCTGTCTTCAGTGGGGATTTAGCATGCAAAATAAGGCATGCACACACATTTAGAAAGAGAATAATTGGTCTGGTGATTCCAAATTCATCTCCACCTCTCTAAATGCTTTATATTTTTGGAAATAGACTTCATTTATAAGTGATAGAATGTTTGAACAGCAGATTCAGATGTACAGATGTGTATATTTTGATATAAAGGCAGATAATTTCGGGAGTTAGCGATTTTTCTGGGGGTATCTTATAATACTTTTGCAGGGCGCCATACTGGAGAATTTACTGAAAGGTCTCCATGTATGTAAAACAGATGCAAGGAGTACTAAAAACAATATTGTGTAAGGCAAGGGAAGTTAGACGAGGAGGCTCAGGACCTCGCCAACAGATGCTAATCCTTCTCTCAGCTTGCCCAGGAAGGAGGTGGCAGAGCAGGTCATTCTGGCTCCCTCTTTCTCCCATAATGCACCATTTTAAAGACCTTCTTCATGAATGATCACTCTGCACTGCAAAGGCAGACACATCAGCCTGTCACTGGCTGGATTCTCCATTCCCCCATCCCTACCTTGGTGATGCCCAATGGCCTGGATGTCCTGCATGTCACATTACACATAATTAAACCTCTTCTTTATTAGCTCCTTGTTGAGAGTCATATGGAATAAACTCAAACAGTTTTATTTTAATGCTACCAGATATTTGCCTAACATTTTGTTTTTCACATACCTTTTCTCTATCCTATTTTATTTTACAAAACTGGCCTCTATTGTTCTAGATACTATGTTGCCAGAGAATTATATAGGCTTTAGAGATATTTTAAGAACACATGTCTACCAACTGCCTTTATGAAGCTGTGTAGACTCATAGGGTTGACTCCAGATAGAGAACATCAAGTGTTCAATCAACAAGCCTTCCCTATCCAAAGGATATTTAATGAAGAACCTTGAAAATAAAACATGTAGATGGCAGGGAGGCTATGATTAATGAAATGTAGCTAACTTTCCTTTCATTCTAACAGATTAATTTAAATCCATGTGAATACATACACAGCAGTAAACAATTCTTTGTCATCGTTGTCATCCTCCTCCTCCTCCTCCTTCCCCTCCTCCTCCTCCTCCTCCTCCTCCTCCTCCTCCTCATCTTCCTCCTTCTTTTTTTTTTCTGTGTATATGTGTGTGGTACTGAGTATTGAACCATTGAACCCAGGAGCATTCTACCTCTGAGCTACACCCTCAGCACTATTTTATGTTGTTGTTTTTGAAATAAGGTCTCCCTAAGTTGCTGCTGAGACTGGCCTTAAATTGGTGATTCTCCTCTCTCGCCCTTCCAAGGACTGGGATTACAGGCACATGCCACCACGCCCAGCTGACAAATTGGTTTTTAGTCCATGTGGTATGCAACAGAAGTTTATAAAAAGAAGAAAAGCTTAGAGCAATGTAAAAGAAGTAGAGCTTAAAGCAATGCAAAAACCTGACTTTGGGATGTCAAAATTCAGCTAAATGACAAGATTTAGATAAGCAGAGAAGAGGCAGAAAAAACAGTGGTGGGAAATCATAAGAAAACA
>PVLC010020008.1:0-11013 GCA_004027655.1 Graphiurus murinus | reverse complement strand
AGTGAGGCTCTCAGCATCCTAGCTCCAAATTGTTTCCAAATAAGAAATAAAAAATTGGGCTGTGGTATAACTTGGAGGTAGAATGCTTCTGGGTTCACTCCCCAGTACCATAGAAAAGTGAAAAAAGCTGGCTTCAAACTGGGCATGGTGGTGTACCACACTTGTAATCCCAGTACTTGGGAGGCTGAGTCAGGAGGATCGTAGGTTTGAGGCCAGTTTCAAAATAAAAAAAATATAGGGCTGGGGGTTGTACCTCAGAGGTAGACAAACAAAAAACAACAAAAAAACTGGCTTCAATAAAAGATAGGCCATTAGGCCTTTTCAGAATCAATCCAGGTTTTCTGTAATGCCGTTGTAGGTTGCATATCATTGGTTATTTCAGAGAGAAGCCCCGCCCACTTGTTGGCAGTTCTGTGTGGGTGTGTGATCACTTGTATTGGAGGGCTGGTTGATGTGTGTGTGTGTGGTGGTGGTGATGGGACCTGGGAAGTTGCTTCTAAGGCCCCTTAGAGGGGTTATTTTGTTTATTTATTAAAAAAATTTTTGTGTGTGTGGTGCTAGGGATTGAACCCAGGGGCGTTGTACCTCCAAGCCCCGGCTCTATTTTATATATTTATTTGAAAACAGGGTCTCGCTAAGTTGCTGAGGCTGTTCTTGAACCTGAGATCGTCCTGCCTTAGCCTCCCAAGTACTGGGATTACTGGTGTGCGCCACCATGCCTGGCTTACAGGGGACATTTTATAATCCTAGTCTTGGCTTCAGATTTCTCTGAGGAAAGGGTGTGGGTTTCAGGACCAGACAGATTGAGAGGGTTTCCTGATCCCGAGTGAGGAATTTAATCTCCCTGAGCTCTGTTTCCACATCTGTAAAATGGGCAGGCTTTCAGGAGTTAAGAGAAGGTGCTGAATACAAGAACAGTTTCTAGCACCCAGCAGGTACTAAAATTTCTCACTATTATATATTTAGAATTATACCATCAGTATTACTTCTTCAAATACATTTTGAATACCTTGTGCACAAATACTGCTTTTGTGTTTGTTTCTCCCCCCCAAGGAGTTTTATAGTTATTGAGAAAGAGAAGTAAACAACTGAAATGCAGTTTGATATTAATTTTAGTATTATTTCCTATCTACAATATTAATTACTGATTGTGTGTGTGTGTGTGTGTGTGTGTGTGTGTGTGTGTGTGTTACTGGGGATTGAACCTAGAGGCATTCTACCTCTGATCTACTCCTCCCGAAGCCCTGTTTTATTTTATTTTTGTGGTACTGAGGATAGAGCCCAGGGACATTCTATCTGAGCTACACCCTGAGTCCTATTTTATTTTTATTTTGCTAGGTTGATTAGAGTTACATTACTTGCTGAGGCTGCCTTTGAACCCACAATCCTCCTGTCTCAGTACTGGGATTAAAAGTGTGCGCCACCACGCCAAGCTCCCAGACCTATTTAATCCTTTTTGAAACAGCGTCTAGCTAAGTTGCTGAGGCTCACCTTAAACTTGCAATCCTCCTGTCTCAGCCTCCCAAGTACAGGTGTGCACCACCACAGTTTGTAAGGTAAAATGGTAAGTCGTGGTAAAAAAAAAAAAGCTTTATTTTACTGTGGTGTAGTTTTTAGGGGTAATGTACAGCGACTTCTGCAGGGTTGTCGGTTTCATATCAATAATGTCACACTAGTCATCTGAGGAATTCATTGATAAGAATAGGTCCCCAATCTAATTACCCTATCGCTCGGAAGTGGAAGGCAGCGCGACCTGCTAACTCTCAAGTCCCCAGCAGGCGGCGCTCCAACACCGGGGATGGCTCCAAAAGTAACACTTCCACGGAACAAGAACGCCTTTGGTTAATGTTTGTTTTTCCAGGCTAAAAAGGAAAGCTGTTAGGAAAAATAAACAGTTTATCAGGCACTGCGGCAAAGACACTGGAGGGCAAAGACAAGCTGTCGCTCCAAGGATAGGAAGAAAAAACCCTGCATCTGGTAGAAGCACGAGATGCCTGTATCATATATATATATGATACATATATATATATATATGAAATAAGGGAGAGAAAGGAAAAACATCGCAAAGAGAAGGGACGATTAAGAAAGTAGACAATTGAAATCATGTGCAAGCAGGGATGGAGGAGGACAGCCTTGGGTGGAGGGGATGTGGGGGAGTCGTGCAGCCTTTGGAAAGCCTGGAAGTGACCGCAGTGCAATTGGGAATCCTTCCGAGCGAGCGAGCGAGCTGCAGACGCCAGCTCCCCCGGGGTAATTGGTCTCAGCTGCACAGACCTCGATCCAGCCCTGGCTTTGTAACTTTCGGTAGTTCGATGTCTTCTGCGCATAAACGCTAGCACCTCACCACAAGCGCCCGGTTTCAAGATGGAAATTGCTTCAGTGTTAACCCAGACTCTCAAATTAGCAGAGCAAGACTGCAGAATTAGGGATTAAGTTTTAGTTCAAGGGACCTGAACAGGAGCAGCTAAACGGCTAAGGAAAAAAAAAAAAGTGTTTGTTGTGAAAATGGTTAGATCTTTGGGGTGTCACTTGTGCTAGCCTGTTATTTTATTTTTTGTGTTTGGCATTGAACCAAGTGGCATTCTACCTCTGAGTTATACCCCTAACTTTTTGTTTTGTTTTTTACTTTAAGACAGGCTCTATGTTGCTGAGGGTCTCACTAAGTTGCTAAGGCTAACCTCAAGCCTGTGATCCTCCTATCTCAGCCTCCCAAGTACTGAGATTAGAGTGCGCCCCTATGCCCAGCGGTAATCCTTTATTAATGTTCCCTGGGGAGAATGATGCCCCTAATTTAGGCTTTACTTTGTCTTCTTGGCCATTGAAAAGGCTTTTCTCAAGAACTTCTCTACATTTTTCTTTCTGTATCAAATCAAAATCAGTATCTCTGACAGGTGGCTTTTTGTTGTTTGGTTTGGGTAAGGTTTTCAATGCAATATCATTTCTTTTTAAACGTTTACTGGCACATTGTGCTTGTACATGATAGTTAGACTCAGTGGTGCATTCATATACGTACACAACATTAATTGGTCTATTTCTGTCTCCAAGCCTCCCCCTTTCCTTCCATCCCTCCCGTCTCCTAATTTTTACAAGGTCCTTTCCCCCTCCCCCTCTTTAGTTTCCTTATATGAGAGAAAACCTCTGGCCCTTGATTTTTGGATCTGGCTTATCTCTCTTAGCACGTTGTTCTCCAGTTCCATCCATTTTCCTGCAAATGATATAATTTCGTTCTTCATGGCCAAGTAAAACTCCCTTGTGTGTGTATACCACATTTTTCTTATTCATTCACCTGTTGATGGGCATCTAGGTTGGTTCCATAATTTGCCTAGGGTAGATTGTGCACATGGGTATGCATGTATCACTATTTTATACACACACACACACACACACACACACACACACATACATACACATATTCTGCCCGTGAATCACGTGGCCACAGAGAAGCTGAGCTGCCCACCTCGGGGCTGCCGAGGGCTTGCAGCAACAGCAGAGCTCCCAGCTCTTGGTTTGGAATTTTTTATCATCTTCTTACACACCTTCATTAGGTAATTCTTTTATCTTGGTCATTTCTGGCTTCCTTCCTCCCTTCCTTCCTTTCTTCCTGTACTGGGGATTGAACCCAGAGGCAGTCTACCTTCGAGCTACACCTCCAGCCCGATTTTATTTCTTAATTTCTTATTTGGAGACCCTGTTTGATGAGGTTGATAAGTCTCACTACTTGCTAAGGCTGTCCTCGAACCTGCGATCCTCCTGTCTCAGCCTCCCAAGTGCAGGGATTACAGGTGTGTGCCACCATGCCCGGCCTCTGAGTTTGTTTCTATTGGCTAATTTTTCTCCTGGGCACGGGTCATATTTTCTTGCTTCTTTATATGTCTGGTAATTTGCGGTACTAGGGATTGAACTCAGGGGCGTTCTACCTCTGAGCTATACCCCTAGTCCTATTTTTTTATTCTTTATTTTGAAACAGGGTCTCACTAAGTTGCGGAGTGCCTCACTAGGTAGCTGAGGCTGGCCACGAACCTGGATCCTCCAGTCTCAGCCTCCCGAATGCTGGGATTACAAGCATGCACCACCGCGCCCGGCTGACTGCTAACTTTTAAATTAGATGGTGACATTATGAGTGACAGTTTATTGAGAGTCTGCATTTTTTTTGTCTAAATATCATTGGAGTTTGTTTTGGTGGGCAGGGACATTGCAAATCGGCCTGACTCTTTGTAGGTTTGTTTTTCTGCCTGTGTTAGAGCTGGTCTAGAGCACCTTTTCTTTACTACTAAGGTGACACCCCTGGGGTCTCTCTGAATGTCCTTGTTTTCAGTGTGTCCTCTCTGCTCTGCTAAGAGGACCTCAAAACACCTCCTGGGTCTCCATGAGCCCTGGGAATTGTCCAGCTCATAGCTCCCTGGCACTTGTCCTTTTTATTTTGATTTGTTTTAGCTTCTGGAGCCTTTTTTTTTTTTTTTTTTTTTTTTTTTTTTTTTTTTTTTTTTTTTTTTTTTTTTTTTTTTTTTGGTACTGGGGATGGAACTCGGGGGCATTCTACCTCCAAGCCACACCCCTAGCCCTATTTTTTATTCTTTATTTTGAAACAGGGTCTCACTAAGTTGCAGAAGGCCTCACTAAGTAGCTGAGGCTGGCCGCGAACCCAGATCCTCCGGTCTCGGCCTCCCAAGTACTGGGATTACAAGTGTGCATCATTGTGCTCGGCTGAGCTTTTTCTTAAATATGTGCAGATTAGTATTCGAAGACTCAAAGAAGAATCTTATGTAGATTTCTGGAAAACTTTTTCTGCATAACTCTCTCTTCTCTTGTACTCTGGCCCACAAAGTCCAGTGGCCTGGGCCTCCCTGTACGTAACGTCCACTGCCCAGTTGTGCTAGGGTGGTGGGTAGGTTGCTGAGGGACCAAAGAAGGTGCCAGAAGGTGTCATGTGAGCTGTGAGGTGTACTGAGAAACACTGATGGGGGAAGACCCACCGGGGTGACGGGCTGGAGTGGCACCTTCCTTCACGTGGTGCCTTTGGTACTTTGCCAGAAAATTGTGCCGCTGTTTCCCCACGATGCTCTGACCAGTGGTGGCTGGAGGAGCACTATCCCCTCCCACCCCGGTCACCACGGGGAGAGAGGTCTGTAAGCTAGGCTGTTCTGTCCCTTGTATGACCAGCGTCCCAAGGAGCTTGGCGTCCATGTAAGAAAGCAGCTCTCCTCGGCACCACTAACTCTCTCCCGGCATAGGTGAGGGAAAGCCCGCATCCTTCGAGATAATCTGTATCTGGACATTCCAGCTGGGACTCCCTCTCACTGTTCCCTGAACTTGGCTAGGTTTTTTTTTTTTTTTTTTGGTACTGGGGTTTGAACTCAGGGGCATTCGAGCTATACCCCCAGCCCTAATTTTTATTCTTTATTTGGAAACAGGTTCTCACTAGGTAGCTGAGGCTGGCCTTGAACCTGGATCCTCCGATCTCAGCCTCCCAAATGCTGGGATTACAAGCGTATGTGCGTGCGCCACCACGCCCGGCTTGGCTAGGTTTTTGAGGCTAGGGAGGGACAGCTCAAGGACATGGTGTTTTACTGTCCTCTTTTTTTTTTTTTTTTTTTGGTGGTGCTGGTAATTGAACCCAGGGGCATTCTACCTCTGAGCTATATCCCAAGACCTATTTTATTTATTTATTCAATTATCTTGTGTGTGTGGTACTGGGGATTGAACCCAGGGACATTCTACCTCTGAGCTATATCCCAAGCCCTATTTTTATTTTTATTTTATCTTATTTTGTTTTATTTATTTTTGTGTGTAGTACTGGGAATTGAACCCAGGGGTATCCTACTTCTGAGCTACACTCCTAGCCCTATTTTATTTCTTTATTTATTTTTTATTTTTTATTTTTTTTGTGGTACTGGGGATTGAACTCAGGGGCATTCTACCTCCGAGCTATACCCCTAGCCCTGTTTTTTATTCTTTATTTTGAAACAGGGTCTCACTAAGTTGCGGAGTGCCTCACTAGGTAGCTGAGGCTGGCCTCGAACCCAGATCCTCTGGTCTCAGCCTCCCAAATGCTGGGATTACAAGCGTGCGCCACCACGCCCGGCTTATTTCTTTATTTTGAAACAGGACCTTACTAAGTTGTGGAAAGCCTCACTAAGTTGTTGAGGCTGGCCCCAAACCTGTGATCCTCTTGTCTCAGCCTCCTCAGTACTGGGATTACAAGTGTGTGCCACCATGCCTGGCTTGTTTTTATTTTGAAACAAGGTCTTGCTAAGTTGCCAAGGTCCTCACTAAGTTGCTGAGGGTGGCTTTGATCCTGCTATCCTCCTGTCTCAGCCTCCCAAGTACTGGGATTACAGGTGTGCACCACCGCCACCATCCCTGACTTTATTGTACTTCCTTTTTTTTTTTTTTTTTGCGGTACTGGGGATGGAACCCAGGGGCATTCCACCTCCAAGCTACACCCCCAACCTTATTTTTTATTCTTTATTTTGAAACGGGGTCTCACTAAATGCGGAGGGCCTCACTAAGTAGCGGAGGCTGGCCATGAACCCAAATCCTCGGTACTGGGATTACATGTGTGCACCACCACGCCTGAGTTTATTGTCCTTCTTTTGAGTCAGGAGTTTCCAGAGAAACAGACCAGCAGAATATACAGAGTTATATATAAGAGCATATTTATTGTAGGAGTTGGCTTATGCAGTTATCCATGATACGTTGTCTCAAGCTGCAGAACCAGGAGAGCTGGTGGTGTAATTCGGTCTGAGTCCAAAGGGCTGAGAATTGGGCCAGGCAATGGTGTGACTCTCAGTCCAAGCCCGTAGGGCAGGGCTTAAGTCTCAGAGTCTGGGAGCCAGGGAGCCAGGAGCTCTGCTGTCCAAGGGCAGGAGAAAATGGACATCCAAACGCAAGGGAGGGAGGGAGAGAAGGAGATAGACAGACAGACGGACAGGCAGACAGACAGAAAATGAAAGTGTGCCCTTCTTTCACTTTTTGTCCTGTCTGCATCCTTAACAGATTGGATGCCCACTCATGCTAGTGAGAGTGGATCTTTATTTAGTCTACTGATGCTGGGAATACTCCTCCCAACCCAGCCTCAAATAATGTCTCACCCGCCACTGAGTGTCTTTAACCCAGTCAAGTGACACAGAAAATAACCTACACATACACCGCCTTTCTTTTTCCTCTCTCCCTCCCTCTCTTCTATACAGGAGATTGAACTCAGGGGTATTCTACCTGCAAAATACACCCCAGCCCTGTTTTATCTTTTTTTTTTTTTTTTGCGATACTGGAGATTGAACCCAGGCGCATTCTACCTCTGAGCTACACCCCCAGCCCTATTTTTTATTCTTTATTTTGAAACAGGGTCTCACTAAATTGCGGAGTGCCTCACTAGGTAGCTGAGGCTGGCCGAGAACCCGGATCCTCCGGTCTCAGCCTCCCGAATTCTGGGATTACAAGCGTGTGCCACCACGCCCAGCCCCAGCCCTATTTTTTATTCTTTATTTTGAAACAGAGTCTCACTAAGTTGCGAAGGGCCTCACCAGGTAGCTGAGGCTGGCCGAGAACCCGGATCCTCCGGTCTCAGCCTCCCGAATGCTGGGATTACAAGCGTGCACCACCACGCCCGGCTCCTGTTTTATCTTTAATTTTTAAATTTTTTTTAGCATGGATTTTTATACATTTCTTGGGTACAACAGGGTTAATCACACATCTTTGTTGGGTACAAGCTAGTATAGGTTATCTTTAATTTTTGAAACAATGTCTTGCCGAGTTGCTGAGCGTCTCACCAAGTTGCTGAGGCTGTCCTTGAACCTGCAATCCTCCTGTCTCGGCCTTCCAATACTGGGATTATAGCCGAGCACCACAGTGCCTGGCTAGACTCTCTATCTTGCTAAGGTGTGTTCAGCACGGTTTGCCGGGGACTTTCCCAGTTTTAGCACTGACTGTTCCATGGCCTGAGAAATCCCCTGTTGCCACAGGTAAACCGGGACATTGGGTCTCCCTAGCTCTTAGCTTATATCATTTCTGGAAGCTCAGCCTCGAGGCGAGACTTGCTGCAGGTAGTTTACTTTGGAGGCGCTGCCAAGTTGCACAGGTGAGGGGCCAGGGAGAGGGAGGGAAGCAGGACAGGGGCGCCCTAATGAGGTTGACCCTTGGAGAGCTGGGGCCTGGTCCTGTCTGGAACATTCTACATTAAATGCCTCTGTGAGTGGTCTGCTAGTGGAGGCTAGACCAGGAGAAGTATTGATGCGAGTGTTCCCGGGACTGGAAGGTCCCCCGAATGAGCATTTGCTGAAACCCCCGGGCTCTGGGGCTTTGGAGAAGTTTAGCACATGCACAAGGTACGTGCCATTAGGCTAAGGAGAGTTGAAGTCCACGAAGATCTGAAATAAAAAAGGGTGCTGGGTCACGGGAGTTGGTGCATTAGCGATGTCTCCACGCATTCATCTTGAGGTTTGTCTTGAGTCTGGCTCTGTGGGAATCTAATATTGGCTCTTCTCGTGGGGTGTGTGTGTGTGTGTGTGTGTGTGTGTGTGTGTGCGCGCACACGCATGTGCATGTGTGAGATATGCCTGGGATCTCTTCTAAAAGTGGAGCACAAGCCAGGAGTGGTGGCACACGCCTGTAATCCCAGTACTTTGGAGGCTGAAACAGGAGGATCTCAGGTTTGAGGTCACCCTCAGCAATGTAGCAAGACTCTCAGCAACCTAATGAAACCCTGTTCCAAAACAATAAAATGAAATAGGGAGGCGGGGTGGGTTAGCTCGAAGCTCCCTGGGTTCAAGCCGCAGGACCACAAAGTAAATAAGTAAATAATTAAAAAAAAAAAAAAAAGTGGAGCACAGAGAAATAGTTAGCTGACTGGCCCGTTTTCATCCACCTACTTCCTGTTATTCAAAGTGCAATTTTTTATTTTTTATTTTTTTGTGGTACTGGGGATTGAACCCAGGGATATTCAACCTCTGAGCTGTACCCCCAGCCCTATTTTTATTTTGAAACAGGGTCTTGCTTGGTTGATGAGTCTCCCTACTTGCTGAGGCTGTCCCCAAACCTGAAAGCCTCCTGTCTCAGCTTCCCAAATCCTAGGATTACAAGTGTGTGCCACCACACCCAGCCTCAAAGTGCAATTTTGACAGACAGAGGGCACCACGCTGGGTTCTAGCTTGATAGACCCCTTCCTTTCTGGTATGGAGGATGAGAGTAGATTTCTACAAGTATATTGAGAGCCAAGGAGTTGATCTTCGTCCAGAGTGGGCAAACTAAATAAATGTGAAAGATGAAACCCAGGACATTTAAGTGCAGTAGAAAGCGTCATTAATTCATTCCTGAGGGAGTCACTTGAATTCAGATGTGTACAAGCACAGCTGTTGATTAGTCTGTTGATTTTCAAGGAGTTGATTTTCAAGCCAGCCCAGACACAGAACGGTTCCTACTTGGATGGAATCGATATGCTGCTTCACAGATTCTGTGGGCCGTGGTGCCTTCCTTCCTAATAAAGAACTTCCTCCTAGCTAGGCCCTGTGGTGCTCGCTTATAATCCTAGTACTTGGGAGGCTGAGGCAGGAGGATCACAGGTTTGTGGCTAGCCTTTGCAATTTAGCAAGGCTGTTCGCAACTTAATGAGACCTTGTTTGAAAGTGAAAAATAAAATAGGGCTGAGGGTGAAGCTCAAAGGTAGAATGCCCCTGGGTTCAATCCCTAGTACCAAAAAAAAAAAAAAAAAAAAAAAAAAAAAAAAAAAAGTAAAATGGTGCACAAAGGCTTAAAATAATGAATAGTTCCCTGCCCTTCCCACTTTCCATTCACATAGCTGTCACTTTTGGGATTCCTAGATACTCAAATTCCTAAGTACTGTCTCAGTTTACTTTGTCTCAGGCTGCATCCCCTTTAGACACTTTTGATTGATTTTACCCCATGGTAGGTGGGCATCCATCTCTGCCGTTTGTCATCCAGGCATGTCTCTCTCCTGGATTTCTCCACACAGTGTAGGCCGTGTGTCTGGTTATAGTATTGTTTAGTGTTTCTGTGATTATGCCTCTGCAAACGCTGTACTGCTAGAGCAAGTACTGCAGAGGGCTGGGAGGGTGCTCCTCTACCACTCCCTTCTTTTCTCCTCCTCCTCCTCCTCCTCCTCCTCCTCCTCCTGGGGATTGAATTAGGTACATTCTACCTTTGAGCCACACACCCCCACCCTTTCTTTTTCTTTTTTATTTGGAATCAGGATCTTGCTAGGCTTCTGAGTCTGCCTCTAACCTGCAATCCTCCTGTCTCAGCCTCCCAAGCACTGCGATTAAGGCCTGTGCCACCGCTCCTGGCTCCCCTTAGCTCCTCTGTAGGTTCTTTGGATCTAGGAACCAAATTAACACAGGGAAGACTAACAGCAACAAAAAGCATACATAGTTTATTATTATTATTATTATTTTTTGTGTGTGTGTGGTACCAGGGATTGAACCTGGGGGCATTCTAGCTCTAAACTACACCTCTAGCCCTATTTTATTTTTTATTTTGAAACAGGGCCTTGCTGAGTTGCTGAGGCTGACCTACAACCTATGATCCTCCTGTTTTAGCCTCCCAAGTACTGGAATTACAGGCATATACCACCACGCCTGGCCAAATTTAATTAATTTTACATGAACACAGAGGTCTTCACAAGTGAGTGAAATCCAAAGAAATGGCCAAAGCAAGATGCTTGTGTACTTTCTTTTTTTTTTTTTTTTGTGGTACTGGGGATTGAACCCAGGAGCATTCTACCTCTGAGCTATACCCTTTGCCCTTTTTTTTTTTTTTTTTTTTTAATTTTTTATTTCTTTTTTTAATTTTTTAGCATGGAGTTTTATACATTTTTTGGGTACAACCGGGTTAATTACACATTTTTGTTGGGTACAAACTAGTACAGGTAAAGACATCCATGCACATATTTCTCATTAATCCTTCCCCAATTCCCACCCACCCTCCCCCTATCTCCTGGTCAGTTTAGTGATTGACTTTGATGTGATCTTATAAGTACATCATGCTCATTAGGGTGTCCCC
>PVLC010020007.1:0-29773 GCA_004027655.1 Graphiurus murinus | reverse complement strand
TATCAGCTGACCCACAGAATCATGAGATGAATGAAATATTTTTGTTTTGAGCTTCTTAATCTTGGAGGAGAGTTTTATGAAGCAATAGCTAACCGCTATTGTTACTTTGCAAAACACTGACGTACAGTCAAATGACCAACACTGTAAATGGTTTTTCCTGCTGGTAAAATGAAAATAACAATGACATAGACTTGCTTGTCAATCAGCCTTGAAGTCAAGTCGAGCCTCTGTTACTACCTATGTGACACTGAGAAAATTGCATTGCCCTTCAGATAATAGAAATGGTCAGTCAAAATAATTTAGTGGAATTAAGTTTATAAGGCAGTGAATGCACACTGGTACCTCAGAGAATCTGGTTCATATATGTTGACTATTTCTTTCGGCTGGCCTATGGCTTGAAAACTCAGTCAAGAGAAATAGCTTCTTTCCTTAGACAAACACTTCTCGGTCCCTCTTTCTTTTCCTCCGGCAATCATTTATTATTTAAATGTATAATCATACCGAGTAAGCCAGTTAGTACCAAATTCCCTCAAATTAAGTCCTGGATTTGCTTATGAGGAGTTAATTACATCCACACATGCATGAATCAGCCCTGGAAATTTTAAACTAATAGGCACACCTGTTCAATTAATCCTCCCCATCCCTAAAACCAACAAGTAAGTAAAATAGCAACCAGATTGAGAGGACATCTAGTTGCTCTCCATGCGGAGTCTCTTCCCACAGCAACCTCCAAGAGTCCATGGAAAGCCTTAGATGAAAAGATTTTTTTTTGTGTGTGTGTTACTGGGGATTGAACTGAGGGACATTCTACCTCCGAGCTACACCCCCAGCCCTATTTTTTTTACTCTTTATTTTGAAACAGGGTCTCACTAAGTTGCAGAGGGCCTCACTAGGTAGCTGAGGTGATGAAAAGATTGTGGCACCTGTTCCTGATTCTTCCTTGCATAGTATTCTCAGGTACTCTGAGGTGCCAGAGTCAACATTTCTGGGAGCCTGACTGTGACTTTGCCAATCACTTCTGATTTATCATCTGATGAACCGTGGTCTGTGTCTTCATGGTGCACTCATGCTAAGACAAGCACAAGAGGGACTGCTGCTTACCACTCCTGGGTATCTTTCCAAAGGGACTGAAATCAAAATATTACAGTAATTCATGTATGTCCATGTTTATAGCAGAACAATTCATAATAGCAAAATTATGGAACCAACCCAGGTGTCCACAAACAGGTGAATGGATCACAAAATTATGGGATATAAATGCAATGGAATTCTGCTCTGCAATAAAGAAGAACAAAATTATGCCATTTGCAGGAAAATGGATGGACCTGGAGAAGATTATGTTAAGTGAAATTAGCCAGTCACAGAAAGTGAAGGGCCATATGCTTTCTATCATATGCAGAAGCTAGGGAGTAAATGGGATATAAGAGGGACTTAAGATAATGGAGGAGGAACTCCAGTGGGGCCAGGAAGGTGATTTTAGGGAAAGATGAGATGGGGAGAAGGAGAATTAACGAAGGAAACACTCCCACTGACATCATGTACATATGTGAGAATACCAATGTCAATCTCAGTACCCTGTATGGGGGTGAGGGGAGTGAGGAGGGAGCAGGGCAAAGCCTGCCAATCTCAGTGTGCATGTATGTCACTACCACTGTGAACTACATTGTGACATGAGACTATAATGCACCAATGAAAGTATGAAAAAGAAAAGGCAGATGATGGTGAGTGTTACCCATTGGAATGTTAAGTATATAATGTGACCAAGGTATTAGGCTAAGTGTGGAATGTCTTGTAGTGACCCAGGGAATTTAAAAAGAGTGCAAATGTCACTGCCACAGAGAGGCTTTTCCCAACTATCTCATCCAAAGGGACGCCCCCACCTTGCCCTCTGTGTCTCCTGCCAGCTTGGCCTCTTTCCCTGTTTTTTTGTTTTTTAGTTTAGTTTTTTTTTTTTTCAGATCGCTTATGGCTGTCTGAAATTATGCTATTTATGTACTTGTCTACTTCTTAATTCTTGGTATCTCCATGGTAATTTAAGTTCCAGTGAGGTTGGGAACTTAGTCCATTTTGTTCGTGGCTGCCTAGAATAGAGCCAGGCACCCAGGGGCTCTGGGTTGTTGATGGCATGAGATGGATACCAGAGTGATGGGTTGATTGGATAAGCTCACCAGGAGAGGGACTGTGTCATCTCTGGCGCTGTGCTAGAGACCTCAGGAGCCCACGATCAATATCAGATAATGGATGGGTCAGGAAACTCCAGGGGGAGACAGTAGTGTCTACTGCAAATAATGTGTGATAGCTGAGTTTTCCAGAATATTAGGAAAATGCAGCATTTAAGCATCACTTGATGGACACACACACACACACACACACACACACACACACACACACATTTTACTTCTGAACTACATTCCAACCCTATTTAATTTTGAAACAGGGTATTTTACAGAGGAACTCATTAAATCCTGATGCTGGCCTCAAACCTGAGATCCTCCTGTCTCAGCCTCCCAAGTACTAGGGTTACAGGTGTGCACCATTGCACCCAGCTGGATGGATATATTTTAAGTTGCAACTGCAAGGAGAATTAAATAGATGTAAATTTTTTTTTATTTGTATTTTTGAGTTTGGGCTGGTACAACTTAGTTTTGTCACTCAAGGCCATAAGTGAGAATATAATTAGTAGGAAGTATCCTATTATGTTGTATTTAGCGATTACCTGCCTTTCTTCCCCAGGACACTCTAAACCCTGGGAAGGAAGAAATCTCTATATTCTTCGGGATCAGCTCAATGCTTTGTTTCCAGTAGGTGCCCAGCAAATGTTGCGTGGAATAAGCATATAGATGGTGCAGTACTCCTTATTACCCTGGTCTATGACTGCTGACATCCTCAAGGACTGCCAGCCCTTTGGCTGGTACTGCGCACATCAGCTCCAGGCTGTCACCCCCTTTGACTGCTATGCTCTCATCCAATGGTTTTCTTGATTCTCCCTTGGTATTTCCAGTGAAGTCTCCTCTCCAGTGAAGTCTCCTTTGGTCTGCCTGTCTGCAAGGGGTAGCATTCAAAATGCTTCAAAGCCCTGCCCATGACAGTATCTTTTCCTCCCCAACTTTCTGCTTTTGATCTCTCATGGAGAGGGAACAAGAAATGCAAGTGTGTTAGCCTTTGTGGCAGATCAAGGAAAGTTGAAAATTCTCTGATGTGTCTTGCAGCGGGGAGTGGGTTTCTGTCCCCACCTCTCAAATCTGGGGAGTCTTAGAAACCGCTCCATACAATAGAGTAATGGTGTGGCTGACTATGCCCATTACCAGGCACAGGCTTGCGAGATAGTGACTTCTGCTTGCTGTGACTTGGGACACTCTCAGAGCTCTGAACTATCAGGTAAGAAGTCCACCTACCTGCTAGAGAGACACATCAGAGAGCCTCTGAGACTCTCCCAGGTGGATAGAGTCCCCTCTGAGCCCAGATTGGCAGCAGCCCCAGCAGGAGAATGACGCCAACCTGGACCAAGCAAAGCAGCATAGTCACCAGCATAATCCTGCCCTGAGTGTCCAGCCGATGGCATGGGCAGCAGAACTGGTTGGGCATAGTGTGCCACGATGTCTGACCCACAGAACCCTTCAATATAACAGTTCTAAATCATTAAGTTGTGTATAGTCAGTGCAGCAATATAAAAGCAAAGCAGCATAGGTTATGAAACAAAATTGAGTCTCAAAGGGTCACTTGAATAAGAGAGGCTGCATAATGTACGTGGAAATTGCAATCCACAGTGTGGCTCTCCTGCAGCTGCATGGTTCGTCCTCTCATTCTCTGCTGTGTTCAAGAGTGATGAGCTTGCTGGAGACATGAACCCCCTAGATGAGCGTGTCTACTGTTTCCAAATAAAAAAAAAAGAGTCCTTGCTAGGGAAGGGCACATGAGCCAAATTATCAAGCTTTTATGAAATTCCTGCTCTTCTTGTTAAGTTGTTTTGAGGGTTCTAAGAACAAATAAAGAAATAAGAATATATATATATATAATATAATATAATATATATATAATATATATAATATATATATATAGAGAGAGATTTATTGTATTTCTATCTGTACCAGTTCATACCTCTGGTATATGACAGGGGATACATAAATGAACAAAATAAATGTCTCCAATTGCTGTGCCTTCCATTTGTGGTTGTTCAGATAGCCCCATTTTTATACTAAATATGCTGTTTGATGCATATAAGAGCATAATTGTCAGGGCAGGCTGCTATTTCACACTGTATAGGTTCACTAACAAAGTCCTAGAAGCATAAAGTGATTACTATTGATTGAATTGTGTCCCCTGAAAATTACTGGAACTTGTGAGGACATTACCTTACATGGTAAAAGGGACTTTGAGGATGCAGTTACCTTAAGGGTTTTGAGAAAAAGAGATAATCCCAGATTATTTGGACAAACCTAATAAGATCACAAGGGTTTTTTTTTTTTTTTTTTTTTTTTTTTTTTTTTTTTTTTTTTTTTTTTTTTTTTTTTTTTTTTTTTTTTTTTTTTTTACTGGGGATTGGACTCAGGGACAATTTACCACTGAGCTACTCCCCCTGCCCTTTTTATTTTTTATTTTGAGACAGGGTCTCACTAAGTTGCTGAGAGTCTTGCTACTTGACTGAGGCTGGCCTTGAACCTGTGATTCACCAGGGTCTTTATAAGAGGGAGGACACAGGATCATTACAAGAGAAGGTGATGTGATAATGTTTGATACAGAGATTAAAATGATGGCTTGTGAAGGCAAAAAAAGGAGGCCATGAACCCAGAATGTGGACAACCTCTAGAGGCTGAACAAGGCAAGGAAACACTCTCCCCTAATAACTCCCAGAAGAGAACACATCCATGGGACACTTTGAATTTAACCCATGTGATTGGTTGAATTATTTCCCTCCCCAGATTTGTATGTTAAAGTCTTAGGCACCAAGTACCTCAGAATGTGATTGTGATTTGAGGTAGCTTCTTTGAAGATCCTAAGTGTGGGTCCCAGATCAATAGGAGTTGCATCCTTGTAAAAAGAAGAAATTTTGATCTAAGCCTGGATTGAGGGAAGCCTTTATAAAGCTGTAGCAGGAAGATGGCCATCTGCAGCCCAAGGAGGGAGACCTCAGAATGGAACCACCCTTGTTCACACTAGGACCTTGGACTTCCAGCCTCTTGAACAGGGAGAAGATGAATCTATGCTGCCTAAACCATGGCAGTTGGTTATGGCAACCCTAACAAATGAATACAGTTGTACTGGTAGCCACTTGAAGTCATTTGTGGCAGAGTTGAGAATGGGCCAAGGATTTCTGGCTTCTAGTGCTCACCCTGCTACATCAGGCTACTATTCCTCCTGCAGGAATATGAGCAGTGACTATGCATGTCCTGCACCTGACGTCAGCCTCCCTGGGTAACCAGCTGCACAGCCTTGAACATGTGACTTTCTGTGCTCTGGTGAGCGTCATAGTGCACACTAACTGCTTGGTGGCTCTCAGGTATTGCTACCAGTCCCTATTTTCTGGCTTGAAGGAGAATGAATGGAGTACTGAAGACAAAACCCAGAGAGCCTTCTCCTGATCACATTAAAGGAAAAGAGGGGATGGGAAAATGAGGTACTGGATGAGTATCTGAATTGGAAAGTCCAAAATTCACAAGGCTCTGAAATCCACAATTTTATAGGTCTTGACATCAGGTATTATGATGCTTCTAGCTTTGCCCTTTTTTCCTAATGTTTTCTTTGATTATTTAGGTTTTTTGTGTGTGCTTTTGCATTATTTTTCTACCTCTGTAAGGATTATCATTGATATTTTGATAGGTGTTACACTGAATCTGTACATTGCTTTGGGTAGTACAGATATTTTAACAATATTAATTCTTCTAATCCATAAACATAGAAATATTTTACATATTGTGGCTAATGTGAATGGGATTCTCAGTGAATTCATTATTGGTATATAGAAAAGCTATTTATTATTATTTATTGATTTTTGTATCCTGATACTTTACTGAATTTATCAGTTTTAAAAGTCCATTGGTAGAGTCTTTAGGGTTATTTTTATGTATACAATCATATAATTTTGCAAATTAACAAAACAGCATGGTATTGGCACAAAACAGACATGTAGACCAACAGACCAGAACAGAGAACACAGAAATAAATTTATACATGTTTAGCAAATTGATTATTGACAAAGGTGCCAAAATTTTATATATTGAAGAAAGGATAGCCTCTTCAACAAATGGTCCTAGGAAAACTAGAAAACCTCAAGTAGAAGACTGAAATTGGACCTCTATCTCTTGCCCTATACAAAAGTTAACTCAAATGGACCAAATACTTTAATGTAAGAATTAAAACTACTATAGGAAAACAAAGGGCAAACACTTCAATATATTGGCACAGGCCACAATTTCCTGGAGAGGTCTCTAACAGCATAGGACACAAAAGCAAGAACTGACAAATGGGATTACACAAAATTAAAAAGCTTCTGCATAGCAAAGGAAGCAATCAACAGTAAAGAGACAAACTGTGGAATGGGATTAAAATCTTTGCTAGCTATCCATCTGACAGAGGATTGATATATAGAATACCTAGAATACAAAAGAATTAAAAAAAAACTTAGCAACAAAACCAAATAATTCAATTAAAAATGGGCAAATAATCTAAATAGGTGGTTCTTGAAAGAATATATATGAGAAAATGTTCAATAATATTAGCCATCAGATAAATGTAAATCAAAACTACAATGAGAACCTGTCTTACCACACTTAGAATGGCTATTATTAAAAAAAATGCTGGTGAGGATATGGAGAAAAGGAAAACCTCAGACATGTTTGGTGGGAATGTAAATTAGTACAACCACTATGGAAAATGGTATGGAGGTTCCTCAAAAAACTAAAAATAGAACTATGATATATTCAGCAATCCCACATTGAGGTCTTTATTTCAATGAGAACAAGTCAGTGTATTAAAAGGTTATCTGTATATCCATGTTTATTGTAGCACAATTCACAATAGACAAATGAGGAATGAGCCTAGGAACTCACAAACAGATGAGTAGATAAAGAAAGTCTTTGTGTATTATTCAGCCACAAAGAAGGATGGAATTATGCCATTTGCAGGAAAATGGATGGAACTAGAGATCATTATTTTCAGTGAAATAAGCCAGACACAGAACAGAAAGACAAATATCATGTTCTCTCTCATATGTGGAACCTGAAAAAATAAAAGAAAGAAAGAAAAACAAAGACTTGAAAGTAGAGGAGGGGCTATTAAGGAAGGAGAGCAGATGTGGAGAGGAGGAGAAAGAGGAGGAAAGAGAGGTGTTCCGGTCAGCATTCTTGCAGCTATAATCTAAAAGGTTGACCATGTATCTTAGAGGAAAGAAGATTTATTTTCTTATGGTTTTGGGTTCAGTCCATGTGAGGCTGAGGACTGAGGATCCTAGGGCATGGCGGCAGAAAGCAGAGAGAGAGAGAACACATGGGCTGCACTCCTCACATCATGGAGGCTGAATTCAGAGAGAGAGAGAGAGAGAGAGAGAGAGAGAGAGAGAGAGAGAACGAGTGAGTGAGCGCAGGGGGAGGAGGAAACATAATCCCCAAAGCCACATCCCCAGGGACCACCTCCTCCAGCTACACCGTACAGGCCTACTACTGGCTACCACCCAGGGTAAATCTATCACGATGGCTTTATCCACTGCTGAGGTTACAACCCTCATCACTCAATTATATCAAACCTGAATATTAATAAATGAGTTCTTTAGGGGAAATTTTCTATCAAACTAACAAGAGGGTAAATATGATCCGACTGGTGCCAGGTGCACGTGTGTATGGAACTATCACAGTGAATCTCATTAATCTGCACAATTAATACATTTCAAATAAAATAATGAAAAACTTTAGGATTTCAGAGCATTTTGGAGTTTGGATTTTTGGATTAGGCTTGCTCGGCCAGAAAGTTTGTGCAAATATTCCAAAATCTGTAAAAAAATTGAAATCGGAAACGTTCCTAGTCTGAAGCCTGTAAGATAAGTGATACTCAACCTGCATAAATCACGAAAATACAAACTGCACACACAGGAGAGTGCTTCTTTCCTAGTGTAAAGTGTTAATCTTTGCAGCAAAATCTCTCCACTGTGTATCAGTGATAGCAGCTGTCATCGTCTGCAGGGGTGGAAACCATTATGCACCTGCATCATTGTCATTAAATAAAATATTGGTGCCTACGGAGACACAGTGTGGTCTAAGGAGGTTTGCAAAGAACCTGTCCTTGGTATCCTGCCATTCAAATCAGCAAGAAAGAAAGTCTTTAAGACAGGAGCTCCCGGCTCTGCAGAGTTCAACCATGATTCTCATGAATCTTGAAATATCTGACCCCAGCTGCCTTCCCAGCTCTTACTGAGCAACATTCATGGTGGAGGTGGAGGGAGGGAGTCTTCCTCTGTCATGAACAATTAAGGCCAAGTGAAGATGCTCTCAGCTGCCAGACAGTCCAAGGGAGTTTCTTACAGCCGCAAGGGATCTGGGTTTTTAGCTGCCGAACTCAGAAAGGCAAGCCCAGGGAGACAGAAGACAATGCGATGGCCTGCCTGTGCAGCTCAGGCAGCCGGGCCAGTCCTCTGCTGTGCTCCTGTTTTGTCTTTTCTGAAATAAGCCCCAGTGCTCACTGCAGCGAGATGGCAAAAAGACAAGTGCATAGGTTTGTGGGCTGCATGCAGCTGCTCTGGAAAACCCACCAAATGCAGCCACATGTGGCGACTCTGCCTCTGCATGCCAGAGCGGGCGAACACTGAAAGCTGGGGAATCCTGTGTCAGAAGGTAGGCAGTTGAGCCAGCTACAGTGATGCATCCTATAATCCCAAACACCTGGGAGGCTGAGGCAGGAGGATCCCAAGTTTGAGGCCAGTCTGGGCAATTTAGTGATACTTTTTCAAAAAATAAAATAAAACAAAATTTATTTTGTTGTAGTAGAGGGCTAGGGTTACATCTCAGTGGTAGAGCGCTTGTCTAGCATGAGTGAGGTCCTGGGTTCTACCCCCAGCAACAGGAAAAAAATACTTAGTTTAGAATAAAACAGAATTCTCTGTAGCTTTGTCTTGTAATCTTTTTTATTTGCCTCATTTAACTAAAAGTAGAATGATCAAACTCAATATTTTTCTCAAACAAAAGAAAAAGAATCCCCAGTTTAGCTTTTGAGCCCAGCCTGCACAAGGTGGACCATAGCAGTCACACAAGCCCTTGAATGCTAGGTTAAATGCTCAACTTGAATTTAAATCATTTTGGTTTCTCATGACTCATGCTAGTTCTTAACCATTCATTCATTAATTCATGCATGCATGCCTGCATGCATTCAATGTATATTTAAGTATGATCTACTCTGAGCCAGACGCTGTTCAAAAATTAATGGACTGGAGTCCCTACCCACAAAGAGATTTATAGTACAGTGGAAAAATGATAGTGATATTCTGCTTGGTTAGCAGTCAATGACACGCCTTCACAAGTATCTCAAAGGAGATATAATGGTTTCTTAAAAGTGCTGGAGGATCTGAGGCAATGAGCAGATTCATATCCATTCTGGTCTATGGAGAGCACCATCCTGCTTGGCCCAGTTCTCTTGAGGATTGAGGATAATATCACTGACAAAAAATTATAAAAGCACCTCTTAGTAAGAATCAGCATCCAGCCCAGGTATGTGTCTCTGATGACTCACTCCAGAGTCCAGCAGCCCCCAGTAGAACCAGAACTACTTAAGCTATGGCTCCTTCCTGGGACACTGGCTAATGCTACAGTCTTGGCTTCCAGGCTGGAGGTGGTGAGTACAGAGAGAGATGGACAGAGGAAGGGAAAAGAGGAAGAGATACAGAGGGAGAGAGGAAGAAATAGAGGGAAAGAGGAGCAAAGAAGACTCGAAAAGTCAATGGGGAAGCAGGAGAGGTGTGCTCAAGTAGAGAAAAGATTGGAGATGGGAAGAGGGGTGTGTGAAGGAGAAAGCAAAATGAGAAGCCCCAGAATGGCCTTGTAGAACTTTCTAATGAAGTTATAGTTGCCATGCTTACTTTTCAATAGCACCAAAATCTCCCTGTAGTACCTAAGCACTATTTACTCATCACTTAAACATACTGTTTTGCTAAACAGAATCATCCGGGTAGGGGTCTGAGGACAGGTCTTCATAAAGTAATGACCATCTATATGGAGGGTTTACGAAGGCATCAAGACTTCAGCAAGAACATTGCAGACACACAGACTTTCATGGTTGACAGAGACGGACTTATTTAAGCAAGCAAATCAAGACCCAGTCTTGTGCTAAGGTGGCTCATAATTTAGCAGTAACACAAACAAGCAAATGGACCCTTATGCATCAGTGTGAAATGCACCCAAGTCCAGAGGCCCAGAGTCAGGTGGGACGCACAAGGGGACAGGGATACCTGAGCTGAGAAGTTGGTCAGACTCCAGGCAAGCACTGCAGGCAATCAGCATGTGCAGAGGCAGGGAGGTAAATTCTGTTCTAGATTCTGCCATGGAGTTGAAGGAGGAAAAGGTCCACACAGGAGATGAAATTAGAGAGGAAAACAAGGAGCAGGAGACAAAAGACTTGGAAGGTTGAGCAGCCTTCTGGGAGCTTTTATTCTGAAAGATTCCCCAAATCCCAACCTTGTCTCTCCATACCCTCCCTATGTTCTTTCCCCTTATTCTCTTCCTTCCTCCCTTTTTCTAATATTTTGACACGTTTCATCCAGCAAAAACAATCCTGAACCCTAATCTTTTGCAGCAGTTGGGATAATGGGCCACACAGCTAGAACGTAGACATGCTCATTTCACTCCATTGTTGTCTGACCCTAACAGGTCATTTCTGGACCTCAGTTTCCCCCCCATAGGAGGGAGGGATTAGGTTTACTCAAATTGCCACTGAGACCCAAATAATCTCCATTTCCCTGATCAAACCTTAGATCTGCGAAAGGGTTTCATTCTCAGAGTGCTGGGATAGAGTTTGTCAAATTCTGTTTTCAAAGTTTTCTCTGATACAGATTGGCACTGGGAGAAGAAACTTGTGGCCAATTTCCTTCCCAACAGTGACGGCCTCATGCTCCATTGTGCCAGAGCTCTGCATCCAGGAAAACATCTCCATTGCAGCCTCGAGGGTAGAAAACAGCCTCCAAGGCCCGTGAAGAAGGATTTCTCCCACATATCTTGGCTTTTTAAATCTAATATTCCTGTACACTTTTTTTTTCTCTTTGGTTCTTTCTGAATCATAGGTGTTAATTTCAGACACTTACTGAAGTTCAGCCAGGCACCTGTTCACTTCAAGTACATTATCTTGTTTACTCTACTCAAAAGTCCGCCAATGTATGTGTTCTTGCCCGAGTTTTGTACTTGAGGAAATAGAATTGTTCAAGGAAATGAGGTCACAGGATCTTATGGAGAGAAACCTGATTGGAAACCAGACAGGTGTGGTTCTGAATTTTGCTTTGCCACTCACGGTGCCTCCTCCCAAACAGATGCTGGAGTCCATGGCTTCCTTGGTGGGGCTTTCTCTGCTGCCTCCAGGGATCAATAGCCCAGTGGCAGGCCATCCCTTGAGGTCTTAATCTAGCCTCTGCCTGAGAGAGCTGGGCTCTCAGAAGCCCACTGTGTGTCCTGGCATTAAAGAGCATCCAAGTCCCCATTCTGCACACAGGCTCTGGCCAGCTGAGAACTCCTTTCCTATGAGTGTCACCTCCTTAAGGAAGAGCCACCTCCTGCCCATCGTGAGCTTTCTACTGTTGATTATATCCACAAAACTACAGAAGAAACCATGGCGTTTCCCTTGGATGCTTCTCTGGTCTTAATTTCTCACTCCTAACTAATCTCATCAGAGGTGGCACCACACCCAGTACGACTGAACTGGAAAAACTGGTTCTGATGTCATTCTCTCACTCCGTTCTATCAGGAATATGAGGCTGAGCTAGTCTCTCTGGGTTGTCTCTGCCCCCTGTTTGCCTACCCTAGAATTTTCCCCAAAGCTGCCTCTCCTCCAGGGTGCCCATGCTGAGCTCATGGCGACCTCTTCTTTGAGCCCTCTGATTAATATATGCATCCAATCGGTGTTCTCTACATTCTAGCTCTTAGAGGGCACTTAGTCAGCTCTTCTCATAGTTGTGGCTAGAATACCAAGAAAGAACAACTTGGAGGAGGAAAGGATTATTTGGACCAACAATTACAGAGGGTCAGTCCATAGTTGGCCAGCTCTAAGTTATGGTGGAGAGATGCAGGTCTCATATCATGGCAGCTGGAAGCAGAGAGAGCTGGAGGAGAAACCAGGGACATATATAGTCTGCAGTGACCCACCGCCTGCCAGGCGCCCTCCCCTGAACCTTGCAGCACCAAGCCATAACAGCCTTTAATTTAATTTTTATGCTTTGTTAGGAAAATGTTCAAACATGTTCACATTGGAGAGACTGGCATAATAAATAGCTACATGCCTATCACCCACCTTCAAGACATTATCAGTGTCTTGACCTTTTCGCTCGTTCTCTATGCTCATGTATGTATTTAAGGAACATTTAAAAGCAAATTCTAGCCACTTGTTACCTCGCCTGAAAATGCTTCCCTAGTTATTTTTTATAGTTAAAATGCAGAGTAGCTTTGGGGCACTTTCCATTGTTTTTGGTGGGAGGAGTACCTTCCTAACCTGTCATTCCATACGCCATCCCAATAACCATCAAGTAAAAGGAATCAATGATGAAAGAACAGCTTTTCATCCTCCATAGTCTATATCACATAGCTAACAATTTAATCGATCAATGTTTGGGAGATGTTTAGAAAAAATATAACACTTGATTTGAACTGGATGTTATCCTGGTCACATTCATGTTTACTACCTCATTTCATTGTGGCACCTGTGTGTTCTGCTTCCTATATTCTACTCCATTTACAGTTAAGGAAACAGACGCTAGTAGGCAACCTGGCTGGTTAAACTTCACAGAACTCAGTGGAGGCCGCTCTGCTGATTCAGATCCACACTGTTTTGTTTCAAAATCACTCTTGACACGGTGATACCTTTTAACATAATTTTTTTCAATCTGAAAGTCAGTTATCAAATTAATATGCATTGGGGACTAATTCCATGTCAGGCACTGAGATGCTGAGGATAAAAAGATGAGCAGAGCATGCCCTGTGCTGTCATGAGGGGGAACACACACATGTACCACTAGCTATAGTACAAGGCATGGCATGAAAGCTATGATAAAGAGGTGCAAGCCGGGCGTGGTGGTGCACGCTTGTAATCCCAGCATTCGGGAGGCTGAGACCGGAGGATCCGGGTTCGCAACTACCCTCAGCTACCTAGCGAGGCACTCGGCAACTTAGTGAGACCCTGTTTCAAAATAAAGAATACAAAATAGGGCTGGGGGTGTAGCTCAGAGGTAGAATGCCCCTGAGTTCATCCCCAGTACTGCAAAAAAAAAAAAAAGAGATGCAGACACAATAATATAGAGACACAGATCATAGAGTGGTGAGAGATTTTTTTTCAAAACAGTGAGAATATTCAACTGGTATGTAAAGAATGGATTGGATGTAGACATATAGAGGTGGGGTAGTTTCCTCAAGAGAGGCAAATGGTTGAGACACATCAAATTCTGCAGTAGTTCACATATTAGTAGCAACAATAGTAACCACTTAAGCAGTTCTCATGTGATAGACATTGCATTGCACACTGTACATGCATTATTACTTAATGCATATCAGTACAATTTAATCTTCACAATAACTTAATAAGGTAAATACTATGGATTCTCTTCAACAGATAAAGAAACTGAAGCCTGCTGGTTCACTCAGGATCTCACAGTTAGAGTTATCATTGAATTAGACCCAGGTCTATCCTAACTACAAAATCGGGACTCACTCCAACCCACTAACTGCATCCACTTAGTGAGGATTTCATGAATGAAAAGGCAAAAACAAAAACAAACAAACCCCTAAAGGCACAGTCCCTGCCAGAGGAGCAGTCATTGCAAAGGGCATCTCATTCAAGAAAGGGTTAAAAGTGCTGGCTTTGGGGCAGAACTCACATGCTCCCTGGGATCTAGACAAAGCTGTCCTGATACCTCTGAAGATGATCAGAACCCCTCCTTTAGACATAGGAACCCAGCATGGTCACTCAGATCTTTGATGATATGAAAGCCCAAAGGTAAATCAAAGATGTCCTCAGAGGACAAGGTGGAGACATGGGGCAAGGTAGAAGGCTGGTGCAAAAACACTGGTGTTAAAGTTATTCTGACTTATTAACATGGTAAGGGGGCATTAAGACTATTGAAGTAGCTGTCAAGACCTTCACAACGAGGGAAGTTGAAATCAGGTTCAACTCCAAACACAAGAGTAAGTGGGAGTTGATAACTAAGGAGAAGATTGGGGAGTTGGGATTAGTGGATGAGAAATTACTAGGAGGAGATGTCATGGGTAGGGGAATTCTTTCTAAGCTGCCCCAAGAGGCTTCTTACTGAAGGCATGTCAGGGTCATCCAATGTTAAGAGAGGAAAGATTACCTCTAAACTGACTTAGCAAGATTCTTGCTAAGACTGAACTATGTAAGGATAGACACAGAAGTGTGAGGCAGCAGAGGCTAAGAAAAGGGATGTTTCACTCAGCATTATCACCTCTGTGATCCAAACCCCTGACATGCATCAAACTTGGAAGAAGGAAGAATTATTTGCTTGTGGATCTGGAAATTTCAGTATACATGTTTTTACACATGTAAATATGTCAAATACATATATTTCACATATGCATTTCATGCAAATATATTTATTTCATTATTTCATTTTATGTCAGCTGCCAAGCAGGAGCCAGGGCTATAGGTCCTTAGGGCATGATGGCAGGAATCTCCAAGAAACTATGAGAAAGTAAATCTTCCTTCCTCTAAGTTGTGTGGTCAGGTTTTGTATTATAGCACGGAGAATGTTTACTGAAACAACAGGTTAGTTGCAGACTAGTCTTGGACATGCACATGGAAGACCAGGATGGGACTCAGAATATCCATTTGCATTCTTCCATTTCTTTCACCACTAAATTGGATTATCCTAAGCAAGGTATTGTCAGAAGTAAATTTTTACAGCGTAATAAAGAAAGACACATATTTGAAAGGAGCTCGGCAAGGTGAATTTTACATTTTGCAAAAAAGGATCCTGCCACCATTAGAGTCAGTTGTGCAAGAACAACTTGGAGGAAATTTGCTGGGCATTTTATTTTCAGTGGGGGCTTCTGTGCTGTACTCTTACTAGTGGGAACACAGCCTCACAATCTTTACTGCATTGGCTGAAGAGGATGCTGGGGGAGGGGTTGGCACTCCCAATTCTCAGGAAATGCTATCATCACAAAAATACAAGCACATGTAAAGTTACAACATGGAAGTTTTATAAAGTGGAGCCCCAGTCAAGCTATTCCTTTGATAGAAGAGACCTAATTATATTCTCACAGTCTTCTTTCTGTGATAAATATGTGAAAGCAACTTACTTGATTATAAGCTCCTCATGGGAAAGGAACCTTCCTTTCTGGGTACATGGTATTTAGTATGTAATTAAGAGAATGGGGGCTGGAGAAGGCTGCCTGAGATATCCAGGTTTGGTCATTTAACGTCTGAAGCAAATTATTTTTCCTGTCCATGCCTTAGTTTCCCCATCTGTAAAATTTGATCAATTATAAAACCTGGTGAAGATTTGCATGGTTCTGCAACATAGTGGCAAGGTAACTGAATTCTTAGCTCTTTTTTTTTGACTTATATGATTTGTCAACCAACTGATGGCTTACTTTCTACATCTGTCCTTCGTGTTTGACACATTTTTGTCAACAAAGTCTTAACTTGAATAACCTCTCTCCAGGAAATACCAGGTATCTCAGAGAAAATTTCCTTTTACTGGTGGAGAATAAAGATTCCTGAAGGAAAGGGGCCTTGCCCAGTCCCCATTACATGCTGGAGGCCACACTAGAACACAGTCCTTTGTTGTTCCTACCCAAGAAATGTCAGTCAGTGTTCATTCTCTTGAGAATTAAGCAGGTCTCTGAAGCTTTTTCATTGCCAAATAACTAGCAACTTCTTCCTTGTAACTTCTTGGGAGTAGAGACTGAATTTCAGTGAAGCCTGATGAATAAAAATGGAGTATTAATCGCTGCCTCTGGAGGATTAGGAATGCTTTATGATGCAAATCTGTTTTCTATGCAGAACTTGAAAGAAGGCCATTAAATAAAAAAAAAAAAAAAGGAAAAAAAAAAAAAAAAAAAAAAAAGAAAAGCATCTGCCTGCCAGAGCTGTTTCAAATTCTTAAGCTGAGGCAGTGTTAAGCAGTAAAAGCAATCCATTCTTTGGATACAAAAATAGTTTGAAATCTAAATTCAACCACTGTTAGCTGTACATGTTTCACAGATTTTTATTGCTGTAACAAAATACCTGAGAAATAAACATATAAGTATTAACTCTACTTCTAATCATCTCCATTAAAGGACCTTTACAGCAAAACAGAAAGATGTTCCTCCCAAACTGACTGCTACCTAGGATATATGGTGATCCTTTTTACAATGTGAGTTTCAAATGAGTTGCCCTTATATACGTTACTGACTTTGGCATATTATTAAATGATGAAGAAGTATGACCCTCAATCATCTTACAATTGTCTTGCTCAAAGCCAGTCTCCCCCAAATTTTTAGTCTATATTATATTAAAGTATATTTTAATTATTATTTAATGTATTATTTATTATAGTTGTTTAAGGTACTTTAGTGTCTGTTGTAAAAGTAAAAAATCGTATGCTCTCCCTAATATGTGGAAGCTAGGGAGAAAATGGGGCATAAGAGGGATTCCAGATGAAGAAGAAATCTTAGGTGAGCAAAGAATTTGACTTAACAGAAGGTGATGGACACAGAAGTTGGGGGGGCACCCTAATGCACATGGTGTACTTTCAGCAACGTATCTCAATCACTAAACTGAACTTGAGAAGGAGGGAGGGTGAGGGAGTGGGGCGGGAATTGGGGAAGGGTTAAATGAGAAATGTGTGCATGTATGTCTTTACCTTTACCATGTTGTACCTCTGGCTATGATCTGGATAATAACAACAGAGAACTTGCAGTGTATCACTCCTAACCTTATTAGTTTTTTTCCTGGGATCATTGTTTTGCTTATGCCTGGCATTAATTGATCAATTGATACTCTATGGGAAAAAAATCATTGACATAGCACCTATGGATCCAGTTTGCATCATCTTCAGTCTACCTTTGTCTTGTCCTCAACCAACTCATGCAAGACATTATCATACATGTGATTATAGATAAGGCCCACTTAGTCACTTTCCCTAAATATGTGACTTCTCATGAGTGCTCCTGTCATGGTTCCCTGTGATTGTGGTTTCATCTTCTGGATGCTCACAAACCACCTCTTTTGCAGCCACAGGACTCTGAGTGAATATCAAACTCTGACACAGTCTCTCCACTATATACTTGCTTCTCCATTTTGACCACCTGAATGGTATTTGGCTTTTAAACTGATATCAAAAGTTTATCTCAGAGGAGGTGTCCACAAAACGTTACTTATCCTCTCTCTTTATCCATCCTTTAAAAGCTTCAGAAATTTCTGAAAACAATGTAACCATCTCATTGGCCAATTCTCCCTATGTCTTGAGAATCCTAAAATCTTTCATGGTAGTTGGAAACTTTCTAAAGTCTCCCTACCCATCTTTGATTTCAGTTTCTTATACCTACTTTTGTGGACCAATTAGTGCCCATTTTAATTTATTAAAAAGAAAAAACAATTACAAAAAGGAAGGCAAGTGTCTACTGTGCTTGCATGATCCAACACTATCAACTACTACCACTGAACAATAGTTCTACGGTGTATTTGACCTCTTTCTGGCTCTTAATATAAAAAGCCTTATTGATCTTTCCTACCATAATGGTAATGCATTTCTTATGGGGTTTGGGACATGCCAGTCTAAAATATGGCACCTTGGCATTTGAGAAAACTACAGAAATAGGAAGACTTTCTGTTTCCTGATGAAGCAAGCCATAAACTAGAAAAGAATTTTTCTGACTTTCCTAGAAGTAGATCATAAGAGTCTTATGTGAGAATCATCCACTCTGTAACTAGAGGAAAGGAACAACCTTATCTCTGAGGAGCGGAACACAAAAGAGAATCTGAACATAGAGACCTTGGTGAGTTCTTCCAGTTAATTATCATTAGACTAGAACTCCTTTGTCCAATCAAACTCCACAACTATCCACTTCTTTTATCAAACTTAGCATAAAAATACACTGTCTTCCCTGTTCTTTCAGATTTCATTTCTGAAGACCTCTGTTTCATGTAAAACTTAATACATTTGCATGTTTTTTTTTTCTTGGTGATCTGAGCCATGAACTTAGCAGTGAGTGAGAAATCTTTCCTCTCCTATACTTCTCCTGGGAAGTCTATCTTCTGTAATTTTACTTTTGTAGATTTCTGCTCATGTTTGAAATCTGCTTTTTTGCTATGAACCTCTTGTTCCCCATTCTTTAAGACATCTTTTTAATGGAAGCAGAATTTAGACCTACTTACTCCTCTCACCAACAACATACTTAATGGAATCTGAGGCTCAAGTGAAGAAAAGCAGTTGAGTGATTCACTTGATTTGAAAGTAAAGTCCAATAAATTCATATTTAGTATTTGAACTAAAAACTCCATTTAAAGCAGAAAGCCAGTATTTAATGGCTCCAGTGTACCAGGGTTTCTTTACTTGAAGTAAAGGTTTTTGAAAGTCAAGTGCTTCACTCTGGGAAGCAAACACGCTAACAAAAGAACTCTTAGATGTGTCCCTGGGTCAGCAAACATTGTGATTAAAATTGCTACTGTCAAGTGAAAAGTTGTTAATGAAAGAATCCTGTCTTCCAGTTCTTGTGATCAAAATCTTTCATCTGGATGCGTTCTTATTGCCAGCGTGTCTCCTGCCAGAGTCTAATAAATAGCCTTTTCTCCTATCACCTTTGCAATCAGCTTCTCTTGTGGCAGAAGGCAGAGGAAGAACCACAGACTGGCACATTCTCAAAACTCCTCTTTCTTTAAAAATTTCCATTCCTGGACTCTCTTGAACGTTCACTCAGAAACTCAAGTTTTCTGCTAGTTAAAATACTCATTAGTTTATTCCTTCTGTAGAATATCATAAATATCTGCAGTATTCAAGAAACTACCAGGTGGGAATAAAAAGAGGCATAAGACAGTGTTGAGCAGGTGGCATAATTATTAGGGAGATGGACAGGCTAATCTCTTATTTACAATAGTATTCTAAGTGCTATGTCAAGCAGGATCAGGACCTCATAGCAGGATAAGGAAAGTCAAAGTATGTGTGTGTGAAAGTCAGGAAGCCACCACAACTTAGGGTCTTCAAGGATGAAGAGTTCTCAAGACTGATGATAATGGCCTAAAGACAAAAGAAAGACCAGTTCTTTCCTATGTTTCCTTCTAGAACCTTTTTAGTTCCAAACCATGTTTAAGTCTTTTATCTATTTGAGTTGGTTTTTATGTATGGTTTAAGATACGTGTCCACTTTTGTTCTTTCACATATGAATATTCAGTTTTCCCTATACCATTTACTGAAGAGACAATCCATTCTCCATCTTGCAGTCTCAGCACCTTTGTTGAAGATCATTTTATGGTACATGCTTGGATTTCTTTCTGGGCTCTCTATTCTGTTCCATTGGTCTCTCTGTTTTCATGCCAGTTCTATACTGTTTTGAATACTGTTTTATGTTGAATCAAGGCTTTCATTATGATTATTAGGTGGGACTGGCATGAAATATCTCACATATGGGCATGATGTCATTAGTCTTTCAGGAAATGCAAAATAAAACCACCATGAGATATTACTTCACAACCACTAGAGTGGCTGTAATGAAAAAGGCTGACACTATCAGATGTTAGCAAGGACTAGAGGAAGCAGAAACCTCTTATATTTCTGCTTGCAATATACAATGTACATCTCTTCTGAAAGCAAATGTATCATAGTTTCTTAAGAAATTAAACTCACTCACACATGCAATGTGATTACAAATTCACTCTTCGGTATCTACCCAAAAGAAATGAAAATGTGTTCACAGATGTTTGTAGACAACTAGCCATGGTATTTTTCTTAATAGTGAAAAATTGAAAACAATTCAAAAGTCTATTAAAGTGGTGCCTAGATAAGTAAAAGGTGCTGAACCTATCTATACGATGGCATATTGCTCAGAAACAGAAGGGGACAAACTGTTGATATATGCTGCGACATGGAAAAACCTGAAAAATGCTGTAAATGAAAGATACAGACACAAAAGAACCCGATTATATGATTCTATTTTTAT
Organism: Graphiurus murinus; assembly: GCA_004027655.1. Classification (NCBI taxonomy): domain Eukaryota; kingdom Metazoa; phylum Chordata; class Mammalia; order Rodentia; family Gliridae; genus Graphiurus; species Graphiurus murinus. The sequence goes on along the minus strand of PVLC010020007.1, from coordinate 9,443 downwards.
AGATTTTGAGAAGAGGTAAATCTACAGTGAAGGGAAGAAGGGCAGTGGTTGCCTGGGCAGGCATTTCAATAGCATAGAGTGATGGAAAAATTCTAACATTGGATTGTGATGATGGTTATACAACTCAAAATTTACTGAATATCATCATCAATGCATATTTCCTCTGCAGTATGTAAATTATACTTCAACAAAGGTTGCTGCTTCTTAAAACCTTAAACACTACAAAAAACTCTTTTATCTGTACCTGTTGGACCTTATTGATGCAAACACATCCTGGATATGAGTGTTTAGTGGCTGTAGGTACTATATACTCCAGATCCTGGATCCAGGGTGAACCTCCTCTTTCTTATCCATTATCTCCTCCTTCCCATTCCATCCACTTTGGTCAGCTTGAAGGCAAATGGTTAGAAAAAGCAGAAGCTACCTTCTCTGTTTAGTTATTGTTCCAGCCACTGTTCTTATAGCTATACTCTAAAGATCGGCTATGTAACTTAGAGGAAAAAAGATGTATTTTCTTTCAGTTTCAGGTTCAGTGCATGTGAGGCCGGGGATTGCGGACCTCAGGGGATGGTGGTAGGGGCAGAGAGAAGGAGAGCACATGGGCTGTGCTCCTCACATCCTGGGGGCAGGAAGTATGAGAGAGTGAGCGGGGGGGGGGGGGGGGAAACCATTTCTAAAATCCCCAAGGCTCCATCCCCCGGGACCCACCTCTAGCTACCCCTACTGGCCTGGGTCACCACCCAGATAAATCCATTAAAGGGGATTTATTTACTGCTAGGTTTACAACTCTCAAGACTCAATCAGGTCAACTCCAAACACCAATTTATGAGCCCTTCAAGGTCCATTCTGTATCTAACAGTAGCAATAATTGATTGTCTTTTTTTATTTTATTTTTTTGAGGTACTAGGGATTGAACCCAGGGGGATATTCTACCTCTGAGCTACACCCGCAGTCCTATTTTTATTCTTTTTTTTGAAACTGGGTCTCACTAAGTTGTGGAGTACCTTACTAAGCAGCTGAGGCTGGCCATGAACCTGTAATCCTCCTGTCTCAGTCTCTCAAGTACTGGGATTACAAGTGTGCACCACTATGCCTGGCTAGACTTAATTGTATTTTTTGTTTTTGAGCAGCAGGGCTTTCTGTGTGGGATCATTGTAGTAAGATGTTAACAACTCAAAAATTTTTTTAAGGGGCAAGAGTATCTAATAAGCACTACATAAAACAACATTATTCAGACTTATTTTTCTAATGAAAACTATATGCTTTCTAAGGTCTCCTAACATTTGTTTTCCTCAAGAAATAAAGCTCTAAAAGCTGAGCAGAAGAAAGGAGGAAAAAATGATGTTTCTACACTATTTTCCATTATGTTAGGTAGGCAGTGAAAGATGAAAGAGAAAGAAGCCATTTTTTTCTGACCTTGAGGTTTCCAGGGCTACTCTGAGCCATCCCATAATCAGCGATGCTCCAGGTGGCCACTGCTCGCAGAGCAGGTCAGGATGCTGCTCAGCTAAATTGGCACAGGAAAGGAGCAGCATGTCAGAGTGCCAGAACATCTTCATATATACAGCATCACTCAGTCCAAGACTTGAAGGCTCCTATTCCAGCAATCATTAATTTTGTCATAGTCTCAACTTTTCCAATAAGAAAACAGAAGCTCTGAGACCACATTTCTTGACATGATTTTGTAGCTCAAGATGGGCTTGTGAATGCAGGAGACAGCTTCCTGTCCTCTGATAGAATCCTTAGGCAATGGATCCATCAGGGAGATCTGATACTGACAATGTGGGCTGAACACACCCAAGGAGGGGTGAGCTGGACTTCTGGGCATGTCCATAGTTGCAGCTACTCTGGAGGATGAGGCAGGGGGATTATAAATTCAAGGCTAGCTTGAGTACCTTAGCAAGACTCTGTCTCATAATAAAAAATTTTAAAGGGCTTGGGATACAGCTCAATGGTGCCCAGCACATGTAAGACCCTGGCTCTAGTCTCTAGTACTATAAAAATGTAAAAAGTGGGTTTTCCTATGGAGTTATAAAGACTTTTATACAGCCCAGATGTAACTTTCTGTCACTTATATGCATTACAAATGTCTTTTTCTAGTTAGTAATTTCTTTTCACTCCTAATAGTATCTTTTGATGAGCTGAAGTTTTAAATTTTTATAAAATACAATTTATCAGTATTTTGTGAGTAGTACTTCAGATGCCTTATTTAGAGTGCATATCATTTACAGTATTTTTTTTCAGTATTGGGGATTGAATCTGGGGCCTTGCATGTGTTAGGATAACACTCGGCTGTATCCCCCCAAATAGCCTTTTCATTTCATATTGCATAGTTTCATTTTTACTTCTAGAAAATATATTTAATTGACAAAAAGATGATAAATATTTAAGGTGTGCACATGAATACATATACACACACACACATACACACACACACACACACACACACACACACACACACACACATATATTGCAGGCTAGTTCCAGGCCTACCAGAATTCACCCTTCAATCCGAACCACCGGTTGCCATGTGCAACACATCATAAACCCCCTGAGAGACCAATTTCAAGAAAACTGGAGTAAAAACTGGTCATAAATCTTCCTCTACAAAATTCTCAGAAGTAAAACAGCATGACTATTTGCTTAGGTTGGAAGTTTTAGATGCCTAGATCCTACACCATTTCCAGGACTCTGACACCAAATGGTTTTTACATTCTATAATCTAATTCAATTCCTTGACCTTTCTTAAACTTTTTGAATCTTTCATCTACCCTTCTAAAACTCACTGTCATCAGTAAATTCTACTTTCTATCTTCTAGGAATGCTTATTGTACCTGATATATGTCTATATCCAAAGGACTCAGTCCCTACCAAGCTGTCCTCTCTAGTGTGTGCTACTTTTCTCCTTACCTCCACAAACCGAGAGGTCTGGAGGTGGGATAGGTGTATTCTTATATTTTCCTTGTCATATTGGATCACTGCTATACTCCGCAAGTTACAAAACCCTACCTTCTTTTAAGTGTCTTCCATCTTTGCTATAGGTGCAGTTTTCTTATGTCTTTCTCTTCCATTCCTTTCTCATCCTAATAAATCCACGATGTGATAGAATAGCCTTCACAATTTATATCCTTTCCCAAGACTCCATATCTGCAATATTGAAAATATTTTGTTCCTACCCAACCATCCTCTCTAATGGTTGCTGCTTTTTCTCCATAGTACTAATCAAGAATTAATTCTACATGCATTTATATACTTAGTTTTTTTTTTTTTTTGCCTGTGTGTATTTTTCCTTTTTTGGAATATAAGTTGCACTTGGATAGGGTCATCATTTTTCCAGTACCCAGAAACCTTCCTGGTAGATGCTCAATCATTATTTGTCAAAGAAAATAATAATAATAATATGAATATTTTAGAGTTATTCATACATCCTGGATAAAAATCATAGGCTTGTTAATAGAGTGTATGAAATATCCTTTCTTAGTCAGGGGTTTTAATTTTCACTTTGATTATAGCATGCTTTGAAATAAAGAAGTCTTTAATTTTAATACAGTCAGGTTATCTTTTTTTTGTCATCATAGTCTTTTTGGTGCAATTTAACATTCTTTCCCTTTATTAACAAGTCCCTGCACTTGAGGTTTATAGTATAGAAGAGCCACAATGAGTGAAGCACCTGCTTCTTCTTGCAGTATTGGTGTGTCAGAACCAGACTGGGTCTGAGACACACTGGTGTGCTATCATTACTTCCAGGATGTCTGAGCTAGCTACCCTGTGTGCATATTCCCTCCAGTATGCAGTGTAGATGCACAAGTGTCTGAAGCCATGGAGTACAATAGACTAGGTTGACTTTTTTGAGTTCTACCATAGGCTGGCTAGAACCTCAATTTCATCAGCCACTTTATTGGATGGGTATTTTTATTTTATGCTTATTCTAAGACCAAAGGCACTGAGGGCAGAGAAGCTAAATGAGTTGGTCAGTATCATGTGCTGAGAAAATAAAGGGCCAGGAAATGGACACAACTATCAGTTGATAGAACCTAAAGTCACTGAGCCACACTGCCTCTCAGGGTGCGAGAGTTCAGGTTTATGCTCAGGAATGCTTTGTAGGTAAGTCACTTTTCTTTCTCTTAGTTTTCTTATTTAGAAAATGGAGGTAATGGTCTTTGTCTGATATACAGTGCAAGCTCTGAGATAGGATATCTGTAATTTGGCTTCATAACTTGTAAAGTACTACATAAATGTTAGATGATTGCTTTTATTACAAAGACACCAAACATAACCACATGGTAAGGTGACTAAATTATACCAACACACTGAAATGGAATATTGTCCTAGTTAAAATCTGTACCTCAGAAGGCAGTGTCTGTCTTTAATAAATGTATTGATTATTATCTGTGGAATCAATTGTGGGCTGTATACTGATTTATGTTAAGTTTAACAAACAGATAAATGTTATTTATGTCAAGTCAAATGATCGAGTGAGGGAAAATTAACAAAGGGAAATAAGGAATAACCGAAGTAATGAAATTATTTTCTTGTGTAGCTTTTAAACAGGCTCTGAAAACTTTCTCCAAATGTAATTCAAATATTGAGTCACAAAGAGCTATTGAAATGAGAATATTTCCTCCTTCCCTTCCCTAGAAGCTAAATTCTGCAAAACTCAGTGTCATGGACTATTAAGTCAACTTCTCTTTCACTGCAGAAATCTTTTCTGACGCACTCAGCCATCCATGTATCTCCATGCATGTCTCCAGCCTTGGTGAGTGAATCATCTCAAGAAATAGTCTCTTTCACTGTGGAACAGCTCTGCTATTTGGGATGAGTTCTCTTATATTAAGCAAAATATATATCCTTGCAAGTTCCACAATTATTCTGAATTCTTTTATATGAGGCTGTGTAGAGTAAGATGTGTGTGTGTGTGTGTGTGTGTGTGTGTGTGTGTGTGTGTGTAAAGTTAAGGATAAAATTGATCATATATAAAACTATATACTTCCATAATATATAGCATACATATTGTATAGTATTTTATATACACACATGCAATTTTTGGCAGAATTCTCACTGCTATAATCCAAAATACCTGGACACCACACAATTTAGAGGCAGGAAGATTTATCTGCTCATAATTTATGGAGATTTCAGGGTTCAGTCCGTGACAGGTCAGGTTTATGGAGCTCAGATCATGGTGGGGGAAGCAGAAAGAGGCTTTGCTCTCACATCAAGAAGGCTGGGGAAGGAAGGACCTTAGATAATCCACAAGGCTACACCTCCACGGACCCCTCCTTAGCAACCAATCCCCACTTTCAACACTGCTTCCTTGTTTCTGTGAGGGCAAGAGGGATTAAACCCAAACCATTACATGAATATATTTTTTCACATAATGTTTCTTCAAAGAGTTTAAGATACTAAATAAAATGGAAAAGAGGTAGTTGGTTTGGACAGAGCTCCCACAATAAGCCCCAACAGACCAACCCAAAATATAGTTACCAGTTTCCATATTCCCAAACCAAAAACCTAAGCTGTTTGCTTGTGAAATTTTACCTGAGAAATCAGGAGAAAGATGATACCTAAACCCCAAAAAGGCCAGTTCAAAAACTAAGCCATGATAAGGAAGCCCCCCTTTGCTTTAACCATCTAAAGAAAGTGACCTAAGATAACCTGATATTAACCAGTCTGCTTTTCTTCCTCTTTTCTGTTTTCTTCTGCTTTTTCCTGCTTATAAAGTCCACTCCTTCCTTCTACTCAGTGCACTGGGAGTGTCTGTTAGATGGGAAGCTGCCCCATTCACAAATTGCTCATAAAAGTCAATTAGATCTATGGTCTCAATTTGTTGAAACTCTGTTCTTTGACAAAGAAAACTCAAATTTTTTTTCTTTATTCCACTGAACATCCACATTGATCTCACTGTTTACTATGGAACAATGTTCTAGACATTTCTTTAGACCTACTTCAGTTCAAATGTCTGGAGTCCAGAATTAGGCAATAGATGGAGATGTGTATAAATGTGCAAGGGGACACTGAGTTTCTATTTACATCTTCTTTTTGCTGGAAATGAAACTGTCTGTTGGCTGGATCCTTAAAATATGAATAGGAATTTGTTGGATAGAAAAGAAGATTACAGAAAGAGATAAAACTCAATGCATAAAACTCAAAGCTGTTACAATGCATATGTGGACAATGACTTCCTCTAAGTTTAGTGCAGTTTACACGTTACTGAAACTCCAAATTGGTTAGTAATAGTGAATAACTGTAGAACTATTTAATACACAATGGGCTGATATCTCTCCTCCCTTAGATACCTTCACTGTGCTGTGGGCTCTATCAGATATTTTTATCAGAGATAAAATATATGTACATATTTATTGGGTGATATAAATGTTTTTTCTATTGGAACTAGCTCAATAATGGATGTGAATATGAAAGAGATTGTCCTCAAGAACCTGTGGTCATTTCGCCACACAGTACTGCTTCCCAGTCTTAGGTTTTGTGTTTTTCATAAAATTGCGATAGCAGTGTATATTTATTTCCCTTTCATCACAAGAATCTTTGTGTCTACTGAATGGGAAACAGGAAAATCAATTTTCTATTAAAATTTTATTTCTTTCATCTCTGTGTTGTTTGATCAAATCTTCATTTTCTACATGTCTGATGAGTACTTAATGTTTAATATATTTGAAGCAAAATAATAGAGAGAAAGACAAATATGCCCTGATTATAACTTTATTGTTGGTTAAAGGCTATGGCAGGAGTTCTGTAATCTCCACAGAGAAAGAATTACTATTTGAATCTAAGAATGAATGACATGTTGGTTTGTTTTTTGAAGAATGCTGCCAGATTAATCCATCATCATGTTATGTATGGATGAAGGTAGATTTAGAAATTAATTATGGAGTAACCAATGTTATTCTAGCAATAACTCACTTTTATGGCAGGAATAAATTATACTGGGTATGGTTCTAGAGTATAAAACAACTGAAATTATATTCAGGACACATCTTGTACAGTGTAAGAGGGAATAAAAAGGAATCACAAATATTTGTTGGGAGTTAGCACAGCCAAGTAGTGAAGATCATGGATTTTGAACTCAGACATAGGCCTGAATTTGGATACCAACTTACCCAGTTTCTAGGGTTGATGTTAGGTAACTTGTCACGCTGAACCTTAATCTCCTCATCTCTATAATGAGGTGATAACAATCTATCTCACTGAGCAGTTATATGCCTTTAATAATGGATTGAGTGTCCAACCTCGAGCCAACAAAATATTATATAATTTTAGTAAAAGATCCCCCTCCTTTGAGACTTCTCACTACTTTCTACTGGAAAATTGCCATGGTAACCATAAAATCCGTTAAGAACTGTGATGTGAACTGTAATTATGTGATGTGCTACTTGCTCACACTAATGTCTGCCTTTCCTCTGAGGTATGTGAGGCCTGGTGTGCTGCCTGCTGCCATCTCCCTGTGGACACTGGCAAAGTTCACTCTCAAGTTCTGGGTCTCTCCAATCACAGGTCATTGAACTGGGCCACTGGTCTTTGTGGTCACAGCTGGACAGGACTTTTGTTGTGGATGGCCAAAGAAGTTCTGTGTGGCCTTGGAAAGGTAACAATAGCTGGAAACAGTGACTCACAATGACCACTGCAATGTGCAGTGTTTATTTAAAATGAAAAAAGAGAAACAGTGGTAACATTTTTTGCCTGCATTCTGATTTTAAAATAAGGAATATATAGATCTTAAACATTTAGTTATTGAAAAATGAATAATAAAGCCACAGAATAGTGAGGCTGAAAATGCTTTTGGAAGATTTTATTTAAATTGCAATGAGTTGTCAAGGGTAACTAATGGGTCTGAATTATCAGATAATGGAACCTTTTTTTTTTTTTGGTACCACCCATTGTCAGGAAAGGTGTTAAGTGCTTTCCATACAAAGCATACATTATCTGACTTGGAACCCATAACCTATTCCTCAGTGGGTCGTCTTCTTCTCACTAAATGTTCAGATTATCCACTAAAGCAGAACATGGGAGACATTGTAGAATTCTTTCCTGCTTATCTCCTTAGAGTCCTAGTGTACAATCTTTCCTCAGGCCCTCTCTATCCTATGAGAAACTATGCACCTGTCTCTTGCAGTTGCATTCCTAGTTCACGGCCCATCCTTTCTTCCTAATCTGATTGGATCTACCTCCTAACTTGTCTTTCCACTTCTATTCTTGCTCCTTTGCCAGCTATACTTCAGACAGAAGTCAGACTATTTACAAATGTAGGTGGGATAAAGCTATTTCCAGGCTTGATACTTTTAATAGCTTTGCTCTTCTTGCTTCTAGCCTGACCTGCCTGGCCTGACCCTGACCCTCTCCTCTGACTACCACCTGCTCTTCAGCACTCTGACTGTCACCAAGAACTCGCCAACCCTGGGGCCTCCCTGCTCAACTCTGCTCTTGGCTTGGTGACTTCTTGTCACACCTAAGGTTGAAACCTTAGGTGCCATCTCCTCAGAGTAGCTTTTCATGACCCTTCCTATTGAAGTTTTCCCTCCTATTACTTTCTATTAAAAACATCTTGCTTATTTTGTTCAGAGTATTAAACATAATCTGCCATTATGTGTAGTGCATTTTTATTCCTTTTTTTGTTTTGTTTTGTTTTGCTTTCTCCTTCCAGAATGTAAACTCCAGGAAGGCAGAGGTCTTGTATGAGTAGCTAAGCTTCTGGCTCAGTGCCCAATGCATAGATGCACCTTGCATATACTGGTAAAATAAATAAATGAGCATTTCCTTGTAACTGTCTCATAATGTAAATACTTGTTCCCAATTTTGCAATTGAAAAGCTGAGTTTTATGAGTGGAGGGCCAGGAAGCACAGATAGATGAGTTTGATATTTTAAGCTAAGCTTTGTATCCAGTATTCTGCCTTGAATTAATAACTTGGTGGTGGTGATGGTGGTGGTGGTGGTGGTGGTGGTGGTGTGTGTGTGTGTGTGTGCGTGTGTGTTAGAGTGATTAGATATAACACTTGCTTACCTACAATCATCAACTACAGAACCACCTGCCATTTATCTCAAAGAGATAGAATGCAACAAATTGAAAATGTAAACTTTATATAAAAATCAAACAGCAAATAAACCCCATGTGTTTACAATAAAATATGGAGGGAATCAGTCTGTGTGCTATTTTTTTTTTTTTTTAACTTGGAGGCAATTTGGAATTCTCAGAGTCAAATTTTCACAAACAAAAATTGTTCCTAGTTTGTTTTATTTACCTCTCCTACCACCACACTTGTTTCTGGGTAGTTTTTGTTAATGTTGGTTAGTTAAATTGCTTTCTAAGTATTTTTTTCACTTCATTTTTGCAGCATTTTATTTTAAAAACAGCCTTTCCTTAATTCATTTCTCCTTCCTTGTTCCTACTCCTTTCTCCCTTCCCTCTCCCTCCCCCCTTCCCCCCCCCCCC